>PVIH01007828.1:0-56459 GCA_004025045.1 Sigmodon hispidus
AATGATCCCAGGATCTTTCTGTCTTTGGATTTCTCTAGGCATACAGGGGTTGGGTCCTCTGTGTCCAGCAAGCCACAGCTGGGTCATGAGGTAGGAAGATGTTTCCAGATACCTATAAAGATTCCGCCCCACTTTTTTTTTCTTTTTCTCTCTTTTTTTTTTTTTTTTTTTTTTTTTTTTTTTTTTTTTTTTTTTTTTTTTTAAAAAAAAAACAGAATAAGGACACATGCAAGCTTCTAAACAAATCAGTGATGAGCGTGGGAGAGGGGCTGTAAATCATGCTCAGACAAATTAAGTTTATTTCTTGAGGTGACATTAATTCTTTAAACATTGTCTCAAACCATCAGTGGGTGATATTCAGAAGGTAGTGTGGGGGACCTGTGCTGGTGTCAGTGTGTGGACATTTCATATCATTGCCATGCATTACACCTGTAATATAAACTTGGAAAATGTTCATCATAGTAAGTGTGACTGCATACAGACAGAAAACACTCCCATGCTCCAGGCCATTTTACTTATTGGGGAAAACTAGCTGTAAAGGGTCACTTCCTGTGGATGCTTATCTCCTGTTATTCTTGCAAATGAAGTCATGTAATGATATAGATCAAAGCTATTGAGAAGTGGCAACCTGCATTATGATACTTAATGCTGTTAGTGGAATTAAATGATATTCTAAGCATTATTTTTTACATGCTTTTGTCATGTTCTTTCTCTTCTTTTTAAAAACAAATTAGTCATGCGTTATAATAATGTCTCGGTGTAATTAATGTAAGTATGGTGTGTGGAAGCATTCAAGAGGAAGGCTAGAAAATGCCATCCAAATTAAAATGTAACAAAACAATGGCCTAGGAGTATATGACAATTTCTAGAGCGCTCATCCCTCCCCTTTACCCCAAAGGCTGACTCTTCTGATTATTAAAATGATTTTAGCCCCCATTTCACAAACCCATTTTCAAGTTTATAATTAAAATTTTCACTTTTCTCAAATTAATCTATTACATTTAAATCAGGAGAAATGTGGCTTGAAGCATTAAGGAGTGAACTTCCTTACTTCCAAAAATGTGGACTATGAATCTGCTCAACTATAAAAAGTCATTTGGACTTCACAACGAATCTGTCATTCTATCATCCTAACTATTTCAAATGTCTTAAAGGGGGGAATGATTAATAATGGAAGTGGTTTTACATCCTCACACAAGCCTGTATCAATGCAGCCTCTCTGTACATGGATATGGGAAACAGGAAAGGAATGGGAAACTCCAGTTTGCTGGGCTCAGCTCTCAAAGCTGGTTTGTGAATGAGTCAGGTGTTCATTTTCATTCTCCAGTAGATAAACAATTTCTGAACAGTCTCAACATGCCAGGTTCTGGTTTGAGTTCTGGGAAGAAGTGCTAATCACCACGTGTGAAAAAGTTCTCTGTCATCTCATGGAGTCTAGAATCTTCTGAGGGCGACACACCTAAAAAGGTACTGTTAGGGTTCTGAGGAAAATTAAACATAAAGGAAATGTGGGAGGAGGGCTGTGTGTCTGTGTGTGCTTGTGCTTTGTATATATGAGACACAGGCAATAGTATGGGAAGATCTCACTGAAAACGACCTTTGAGTGAGCATTTGAATTGTGAAGAATAAGGCAAGTCGGCACCTGCTTCCAAAATAGGCTTCCTGCAGTGCTTGGGCGAGGAGCTCCATGCACAGGCTGCCAGGCGGACTTCTGGGAGGTCATGATAGGAGATGAAGGCAGAAAGATACCAGAGAGCCTGCAAAGCAGTGGTGGCTTATTCCAGCTTAGGAAAGACTTAGTTGCTGAAGGTATTCAGCCAGTGATGAGGTGTGGAGCAGATTGATAGGAAGAGAAATTTTTTTTTTTCTATTTTGAAAACAGAATTGAACCAAATATGAAAAAATGAAAATGTGCTATAGTTTCTTTTGGGATCACCTGCTGTTACAACTGTAACTGGAGAAGAATGAAAAATAAAGAATTAATATTTGGGGACAGAAAAGGAATGTTGGGCTGGGGCTTCCCAGGCTTATATCCTAGAATCTGACTAGGCTTCAGCTGAGTGACCCTGAGTAACGCCTTTTCACAACTCAAGCTTTGTTGGCAAATGGCACTGGCTAGAGGAGTGCCAAATACCCCCGACTGCTTTGTCAATAAAGTTTTATTTGAACTGAAGACAGTCTAGTTCTGGCTAGATTTTTGCATTAGAGCAGCCAAATGTCACCCAGGGAGTGGATGGCAGAGAGACTGTTGGCTCAGGAGTGCAATGAAGAGTGTAACTCACTGGAGTTTGAGAGAATCTGGAATTCTCTTTGTAGTCACATTAACAAGTCAGAACGGGCAGTTAGGCTGGTGTGTGTGTGTGTATGTGTGTGTGTGTGTGTGTGTGTGTATGGTGGTGATGCAGGTGGGGTACTGTGCATCCTGAGGATTCCAGGGAGAACACACTGCAGCCTTTACTACATTAATAGAGAAAAGGCCAGATCTTAAGCACACATGTTTCTTCAGTTTACTGTACTAATTATTCATTGATTGTTTGTGTGTTCACTTGCTTTTCTAATCTTAGCTCATCTGTGTATGAGCATAAACTTAAAAACAAATTTGAATGGCATATTGAAATATGAAGATTTTATTATTGTAGATTGAATTACTTTTATTTGTATTTTCTCATTTTTATTAAAGAAAATTACATGCAAAAGTAGGAAAGAAAGGAAAAGTGAACATATACCCCTTGTCCTTGAAGCCTACCGTGATTTACATCTGTGAAAGGCAGAAAGCTGAGCTGGAAGTGTCACAAGATGAAAAGATGTGGCTCATTCAGAGATTAGTATCTGATGTTTGATTGCTTTGGTCTGTTTGAGGAACTGTGCATACACTTCATGAAAAAAAGTGAATACAGGATGACTTTTCCAGCATTGCCTTCCACATTTTTAAATATATAAATAAGACTTAGCAGGGCGGTCATTAGAGTCTAAATACCCCCAGGGCTTCCTAGAGACCTCTGGAGTCATTTGCTGAACTGTTCAGTTCCATCTCTCCTCAGGTCTCTCAAATCTCCATTTAAAATTTAAGTTCTGGAAAATGTCTTAAACTTTTATTTATCAAATTGTGAATTTCTGTTTCCATTTTGTGTAATAGGTCTAAGTAAGAGGGCATCCTTTACTCCATATAAGAAAAAAAGGAACTTACACAAAACTTCAGTAAAAACAAACAAAATGGGAATGTTGTTCTTTGGCCTGCTGGAGTCAGCAATGAGCAATTGTGAGCTAACAGTTCCCTCCTTCTGACTCAAGCTACATGTTCTGGAAGCAGCAGGAAGTCAGCTACCAAGTTTCTGTTTCTACATGATTAGGGAAGGAAGGAAGGTGGATGAAGCTAGGGGTAATGGAGGATGTGAGCAAGGGGCAAGAAAGCAAAGGCTCATAAAAGAAATGAAAATTAAACCCAACCGTGAAAAGTAAATGAGCAGCTCTGGTTTCTGTTGACTTAAAGCAAAGGTACAACGTTGGTTCACAACTATCCACAAGCACCTCTAAGGGCCTGGTTTTATTAATACAGAAATGTATAATAATGTTGCATTCTTTATTTCTTCATTCAGTAATTCTCTTTTCGAGGGAGGCAGCTGCTTCTTTCAGAATCTAGTGTAAAATCCTCAAGAGAAAAGCAATCATTCTCACCCTCAGAATCTACCATCACCAAAAGTGATTATCGAGAGAGTGATGAATCATCATAAGGTGCAGGGGCCCTAAACTCCAAGTATAAATCCCCAAACTACATTTCTAACACTGCTTTGGCTAACAGCATATTGGCTGTACTGCTGCTCATAGTTACTTCTTTGTTGATTCAAAGACCTTTTGGGTTAGATCAGAGGCTTATTTCTCTATAGAAAAAGGATGCTCTAATTGAAGATGGCTCTTGACCATGGTTTCCATTCATGTTCCCAGGATATTCTAAATTAAGCAGAACCAACAGATGCTCCGGTTAACATTTTCTCTGAAAAGACCCCAAAGGAATGAAACTCACTAAGGTTTACCTATGCTCATCAAAATTTGCTTGAGTCAAGATTAACATTGAGATTTTGGTTTTCAGGATGTTTGTAGGATTAAGGGAGTTGGGTTTTACAGGAATGAAGATAGTTGGGATGCCTTAGCAGCTGGCATATGGGTACCATGGCAGGGTAGGAAGTGTTTTCCCACTGAAGCCAATTTGATTTGTGAGTTATCTGTTTCAGAAACTAAGACAGTTTCAGACATTGGAATTGGCACAGAAATTGGTAGATGTCTGGCTAAGAAGTAGGAAAGCCTGACTTTACCAAAACTCTGAACCATAAAGAATGTGAACTAGCCACACAAGCCATGGGCCACATGGCAATATATAGATTAATAGAAGTGGGTTAATTTAAGTGTAAGAGCTAGTTAGTAACAAGCCTGAGCCATTGGCAAATCATTTATAATGGATCTAAGCCTGTGTGTGATGCTTTGGGAAGCCACTGCCAGGTATTTGGAATCAGGTGAATGGGACAGAAAGCTCTGCCTCTAGTTACATCAGACCAAATAGCAGGATCTGTCAAGATGCTATGCTTCTGAGGTTTACCCAGGAGCCCCATGACATGTGTGAGGTTGGCAGCCTGCAGAGGAAGGAGTTTTGTCATTCACTTTCTGGCTCTATCTACAGAGCTTGGTGTTTCTCTGCAGCCTGCAGGGTCTCATATCAGTTACACATGGAAAATGCAGATCATCTTGGACACCTGGGAAAGGTGCCTGCAGCGTGGTGACCTGCCCCAAATCTTGATGCCTCTTTCTTTCGTTAGGATAAAGTCTATATGCGGTAGGACTTTGGGAGGTGACTAGGTCATGAAAACAATGAAATCAGCGCTCTTGAAAAGACTCCAGAAAGACCCCAGAGGTGCCCCCTGCCCCTGTCTCTTGCGTTTCTTTAGTGATATGTTAGCATGTGAGGAGCAAGCCCTGGCTGCCAATCTAATGCCTCCTTGAACTTAGACTTTTACAGACCTGTGAGACATTGTATCAGTTTCTGCCATTTGTAAACTGCCTTGCCCTGAGTATTTGGGTGCAGGAGTCCAAACAGATATGGATGAAAGAGCAGCTATTTGTTTTTGTTTGTTTGTTTGTTTTGTTTGACATAGGGTCTCACTCTGAAGTCTGGACTGTTGTGGAACTCAGTATGTAGGTGAAGCTAACTTTGACCTCACAGTAGTCCTTATGCTCAGCCTCCTAACTGTTAGGATAACGTGTGATCATCCCTGTACAGCATTGCTGGCTTTTGGATGACAGAAAAACATACACCTATTTCTTTTAGGTGATACAGTATTTCCATGTGGTACCTCTGCTAGTGGTCTGTCTTTGGAACCTGAGGCTTATAAAAAGCATGTTCATTCCGACCAGCATCATCTGACTGGGATCTTCATTTTCATTCGCAGCCAGATTCAAGCCTAGCCCAGGCTATCTCTCTCCATAGTCTTCCTTTTCTTACTTCTTAATCACATTGTCAAATAGGTTGTATAAATTTTGTACAAATTTAAAACTACTTATGGGTAGTCATTCAGCTGTCTCTGTGATTAAATAAGTATACTCTTATGAACTAGAAGTGACTATTTTTTTCAGTGTAGGCAGGATTTTACATTTGGTAACAGTTATATTTAATATGTGTATGTTGGGAGATGGAGACTACCTTATAGCTTTTACTGCCCTGATACTCACTTGTAGCATAGGACAGCCTTAAACTCACAGAAACTGTCCCGTCTCTGTGGACAGTTGGCAAGCTTGAGCCAGTACCCTGACTCTAATCAAAGGCAGTCCTGTGGATCTAGCCTTTGAACAGCACATAACCACAAACCCTGCAGCCCTCAAAGTTCATGTTTAAGAATCACACAGTGAAGTTACAAGGAAAGTGATTAAAAATTCCCATAGCATTTTAAATTAGTTCACACATTTGTGCTGGCTGCTGGCTGGACATGTCTGTTCAAGACTCTTTTCCTGGCAGGAATTTTTTGCTTGTTACAGCAACCACAGGAGGAAACTGTTATGACTATGCATCAATTTTCACAAGGAAACAAGCTAGGATTCTGTCTCAGTTAGGTTTCTATTGCTGTGACCCAAAGCAAGTTGTGGAGGAAAGGATTTATTTGCTTTACACTTCTACATCATAGTCCATCACTGAAGAAGTCAGACAGGAACTCAAGCAGGGCTGGAACCTGGAGGCAGGAGCTGATGCAGAGGCCACGGGAGAATGCTGCTTACTAGTGTGCTCTGTCTGCTTCCTTATAGAACCCAGGACCACCGGTCCAGGGATGGCTGGGCCCTCCTCTGTCATCACTAATTAAGATAATGCCTTCTAGGCTAGCCTACAGTCCAGTTCTGTGGAGACATCTCCTCAATTGGTGTTTCCTCCTCTCAGATAACTAGATGTGTCATATTGACATAAAACTCTCCAGCACAGAGTCTGAAGTTGGGGGAAATTGTCTGCGGTCCCAGACATGTGGATAGAAGTATTGAATTAATGCAGCTAATTCTGGCTTCTTCTGTTCACAGACTTTTAACTTCTACATCGTGCGGCAGTGCTATCCCATTTCTCTAGTACTTTACTTATTTAAACCATTTAAGTCCATTTATTGCATGTGTATTCCTGTGTGTGTAAACAGATGTGCTCACATGTGTGTGCATGCTTGTGTGGAGGCCGCAGGTTGATGTTGGGTGTCTTCTTCTTTTGCCTTGTACCGTATTTTATCTGCTTCTCCCTGTTTTTGACTAGATTGGTTAGCAGGCAAGATCAGGTGATCCTTCTGTCTCTGGTTCCTTGTACTGAGGTTGCTGGTAAGTGCCTCCATGCCAGCTTTTTATACAGGTGCTGGGATTGAACTTGGGTCTTTGTGCTTGTGTAACAAGCACCTTTAACACCAAGCCATCTCTCCTGTCTACTTCTCATACATTTGGAAATGTATTTTCATCTAAAACACATTTGGTGCTAACTGCATCCTCAGTTATTTTGAGTACAGTAAAAGGCTCACTGGCCCCTTGCTTTTTCATTGCAGAGATTACAAGTTTATAAATAAAGATTAAAACCAACACTAATTAGATTATACAACTTTTGTTATAGTCTTTCAAATATACAAATACAGCATAGCCTTGAAGATTGTGTGGCATTGCATTTGGAATATAACATCACAGATGAAGTTAATTCTAGGAACCATTCAAAGGGCTGGTGGCATGGTTCTGCAGTTCAGAGCTTCTTAGAAGGTACACTGGGCTGGGGTTGGGCTCACCTCCTCCACTTTATTTTGATGCTTCTCATATGGAGTTCTGTACCCTGGTGTTAGTATTCCACTCGTGAAAGAACTTGCCAGCATGCTGCCAAGGGAGCCATATTAGGTTTATCAAGGAGGGGGTTTGTGGGAAGGGAAGAGAGGAGACAGAAAGAGAGTAGAGGGCAGAGAGGAAGAGAAAAGAGGAAGTCTCCCAGGTGGTTGAGCATTTTAAAGTTAGACATGCCTTAAAGAAAACATTAGAGGCTCTTTGGAGCCCCTGCAGGTGGGGGTGTGGCTGCAGCAATGCAACAACCTAACACCTAGGTTCCTAATCACTTTGGAGGTGGTTGGTTCTTTCCTGACATAAAGTCTTAGTCCTTCAATGTTACTGTGGCTCCTGTTTTAATTCACTATGGTCTAATTACATGTGTAGCTTTTTAAGCTCCCCAAAACATAACCCTTGTATCATAAAATATGGGCTACATGAAAGCCTAGAAATGGTATAGTTCTAATAGTTAATCTAAATTTGGATTTAAAAAAAATCTAGAAGCAAAAACTGAAAATTGTTGTCTTAGAGTTGTAAGGCACTGGTATTATCTTTGCATTAAAAAAGCATAACCCTCACTCAGGACACATGAGGCTGAAGCTCCCTTCTTTTTAAAAAATATTATTCTTAATTGTATGTGTATATCTGTGTGTTTGAGTGTGTTGGTTGCCATATTCATGTAGTGAGCACAGAGGCCAGAAGAGGGTGTTCTATCCCCTGGAGCAATTGGGAGCTGTATGTGAGAGCTGGGAACTAAATGGAGCCCTTCTGTAAGAGTAGTGAGTGTTCTTAAATGCCTGAATTATGCCCTTCCTTCTTAAAAAATAGCTATTTCTCCAGTTCTTTTCATTCTAAAAGCTTTGAATTGTCATTTCTCCAAGAAAGCCATTTTGGATAATTTAATTAAAGTAGAGGTCATCAATGGTGGAGGGCATAGCACATTCAGTCAGCTCTTGGCAAGAGCAGTCAATAAAACATGTCCCTGGGAAAGTGACTTTGTGACTTAAAAGGAACAAGAAGTATAAGATTTGAACTCATGAGATGTTCTCCTGTTCAATGCAGAAAAGTCCCTGGACAGGAGTCAACTGGGAACATGAAGTTGAGAGGCTCTGTCTCCCCTCGATAACTGCACCTGCTCTGTGAGTCATGTGATCTACCATTAGTGGCTTCTTAACTTCAATTCTATTTCTATTTTATCTTCTATCTATCCATCTAGGTATTTATTTATTATGTATATACAGTATACAGAAGAGTGTACCCGATGTCATCACAGATGGTTGTGAGCCACCATGTGGTTGCTGGGAATTGAACTCAGGACCTCTGGGAGAACAGTCAGTGCTATTAACCTCTGAGCCATCTCTCCAAGCTCCTCAATTCTATTTCTTAATTGCCCTGAGAAGTATTAGAATCAGTTGCAATCAACCAACCAACTTTTGTTTTTTACCCTCTGAGATGTTGGGAATGCAGACTCAGAGGGACCTTTGTCTTCCACAGACTTAATAGTTAACATGACCATCAAGTGTTTAGAAGTTTCATGACAGATACTAGATAAATTAACACCTAAATTTGCTTTGGTAGCATCTCTGTTATGAAAGTGAGATCAGTACTGTTTTGTATATGGAACAGCTGAGGCTAAAGCATATCTAACCCAAATTCACATAGCTAGTAATGCACACGCTTTATGGCTGTATGCCCCCAAAATGTGCCCTGCTATGTAAGTTCAAGTCCTTAACTGTCACTGTGGACTCCAATCAGGAGATTGAGAATGACACATTTGCATTTGAAATTGGTATTGCACAAATATAAAGGTAAATGGTAAATTTTATGATAATATTTTGAGAGTATAAATTTTCATGATATTAAGTATCAAGTAAAGATGCCAGTATATACTAAAAGAGAAATTGAAGAAGAAAATGTAAGGGCTTTATAGTTTAAGTGAATTAGTCAATGTTCTATATAAAACCAGAACCAAAGGGACAGATTTGTATGTTAAAAAGGCATATATTATCCCATAAAGGGAAGATGTGGGCAGCAGGGGCACTTGATCATGCTAATGGTGTGGTTGGTCCACCAGGAGCTCTCTACATTAAAACATAACATTTTAATTTTAAATGTTGCAGTTTATTCAATAGACATTTAAGAAGATATTACTGTCTGATAACTTGAGTGTTTCTTGAAAAAAAATTAAATCATTTGGGCTGGGTACTTGCTGTTCTTGCAGAGAACCTGGCCTGCATTCGTGGCATCCATACTGGAAAGTGCTCAACCTCCTGTAGCTCCAGCTCTACGGATCTAATGCCTTCTTCCCAGCAGCACAGACATCTGCACTCACATGTGCACATTGCTACATGCACACATAAGAAAATTACAAATAATAATTGGAATTGGAGAGATGGTCCAGTGTCTGAGAGTGCTTACTGGGGAGAATGTTGGGTTAAGCTTTAGCCTGAAGCCACACCAAGCCGTTCTGCCTCTACTCTTCTTTCAATAAAGGAGAGATTCCAGTATCATCTAGAGATCCTTTCATTACACAGCCCAAAAATGTGGTTTTCATCATTATAAGCAAGAATTTTTATTACTCTTTGGACGTCAAGATCTACCATCATGCAGGATCATTCTGGAAAGATGTAGAGAAAACCCAAAAAACTTTCTTGGATAGTCGGACATACGCACAAAGAGCCTGGCAGAGAATCACCCAAGCTTGATGTCAGTCTGCCCACGCAGGGAACATGAGAAATGTTGGAAAACAGTTTGTATTCTAAAAGTTGAGTTTAAAGAGAAATTTTTGGCATCTACTGATGCTTTTATAATCACTAACAAAACTTAAGGCTGGTGAACAAAAATGAACAAAGTTTTGGGTTAAAAACAAAAACAACTTTTTGTATTAAAAACTTAAAATTTTGACTATAGGAGAAGGTCAGTTTAGGCACCTTCTCCACTGTTGCTTGGAGTATTACTTGGGGTCATCTTTGTGGTTTCTTGGGTACTTCCCTACCCTCATGCTTCTCTCTAATCCCACAATAGATCCCTCTACCAAGATGTCTATTTTGTGTTCTCCGTCTTTGCCCTCCCCCACTCAGACATCTCATTCCCTCATCATTTCTTCCCAACTCGTCTTGCTCCCTACTCGATATGGTCTGGATTTACTCAGGAGATCTTCTCTATTTCCCTTTCCCAGAGGAGGGGGATCCATAGACGTCTTAGGTTCTTCCTAGCTGCTTAGGGGCTGTGGATTAGCCTGGTTATCCTTTGCTAAAATTTAGCTTATCTACCTAAAATCTACTTATGAGTGAGTGGTGCATGCCATATTTGTCTTTCTGGGTCTGTGCTACCTCACACAGATTATGACCACCCTGATTATCATTATAGAACCTTCACCCAGCAACTAATGGAAGCAGATGCAGAGATCCACAGCTAAGTGCTGAGTCAAGCTCCCAATCCAGTCAATGAGAGGGAGGAGAAATTATGTGAGCAAAATGGGTCAAGATCATGATGAAAGCCACAGAAACAGCTGGCCCCAGCTATTGAGAGCTCACCGACTCTGAATTGACAGCTGGAAAACTGCTTGGGACTGAACTAGGTCCTCTGAATGTGGTTGACAGTTCAATGGTGTGGGTAGTTTATGGGGCCTCTGGCAGTGGACCAGCATAAATGGGTGCATGAACTGTGCATGAACTGGCTTCTTGGAACCCATTTCCTATAGAGGAACAACTTGTTCAGCCTTGATACCAGGAGGAGGGGCTTGGTCCTTCCTCAATTAGATATGCCAGACTGCATTGACTCACCCTGGGAGTTTTTACCATCTCTGAGAAATGAATGGGGGGATGGGCTAGGGTGAAACCAGGGGATGACTGGGAAGAGGCAAGGGAGGAGGAACAGTGGTGGGTATGTTAAAAAAATTTAAATAAAGAAATTAAATTTTATGTATATGTTTATATTTAAAGTGTATGTGTGTGCCTGTGTGAGTTTGTACAATACCATATGTGTGCAGATGACTTTAACAGTCATAGAGGGTGTCAGAGCCCATGGTGCTGTAGTCACAAGTGATTGTGAGCTGCTGGATTTGGGCACTGGGAACCGAACCCAAATCTTCTGCACCATGGGACCTTTTTCTGGTTTTACTTAATAGAAGACTATGGAAAAATTAGATTTAATAATGTAAAATCACCATAGTATATGGTTACCTGAATAATTTCATATATTAGAAAACTTGGTAATTGCAGTTCAGGCTTATCTTTAAAAATCTAGGTATAATTTACATATAGCAAACTTGCACTTTTTAGTGAATAGTTGGTAAGTGTTACAAACTATTTGGTAAATAGTCATGTATCTATTACTAAAGCAAGAACATTGAAGAATTTTACTCTTATTCTGCCAATCTGTCATGATCTTTATACCCTCTGGCCCTAGCATCCACAGTCAGTTTTATGTTGCTGTTGTTTTGGGCTTTTCCAGGACCTCCTGTCAATGCCAGCCTATGGTAAACATCCTTAGGAGTCTGCACATGAGATGTGCCCATGGCATTTGATGTTTTAGCGGTTCGTCTGTTTTCTTTCAATGTAGCAATATTGAGTCACAGGGTTCTGCCACAGTGGATCAGCACATTGTGTGACTGGGTAGCTCTGATAGAGCCTGGAATGCTCATATACAGAACTTCGATGCTTGTCTCCACACAGCAATTGTCTAGCTCCACAAACGCAGATGTTAGGTAGCATGGACAACAGAAAGCCACGGGGGAGCAGTGTCAAGGAAATAGTTGTGAGCAAACAGACCTTCTCCAAGTGCCTCAGGAGGTCCTGGCAGTCCTCAGATTGTCCTGTCAGGCTGGGGATATGAAACATCAAAGGTTTTCAGCCCCAGACAAGATCTTCCTGCGTTTCCTTGCAGGAAGCCCAGGGATTATACACGATTTACAAGTTTCTTTTTCTAAGCATCGGTGTATAAACCCCACATGAACATTAGCCGATGACAGTATGCAGGGATTGATACTTTATTATTATTTTATGGATATTTGCTTATTTTTTAGTTTAAAAGACTTCTTTATGAGGAGGTTTCTTTTTAAGGTAGCATGGTGATGTGAGCACCATCATCATGATTCTGATTAACTAATTAAGTGCCTATCTCACTCTTGACTTTCGTACTCAAATGGTTCAGGCTGAAGAAGGCTACAAGCCAAATTTGGTGTCCTTCAAAATAAGGAAAACATCCATGTGTGGTGACCCACAACTGAAACCCTAGCACTGAGGAGGCGGATGCAGGTGGATTGCTGTGAAATTGAGGACAGTCTGATCTACATAGAGAGTTCCAGGGCATGGGGTCTATATAGTGAGACTGCAGGGTTAAGTGATTCAGGACACCAAAAGTCATCTCTGCCCTGCTTACGTTATGATGGGCACCCTGTCTCAGAAGGAACGTGTGAAGAATCGTTGATTAAAGTCATGCTTGAGCACACACAGGATCAAATGATACTTTTAATTAGAAAGAAAAAAAAATCATGAGCTTGACAAATTTATATCCGGACTGTTTCTTCCTGGTGAAGGAGTCTTCTGGAATTTTCTGTGTCAGGGAAGTGGGGATAAAGGAAACACACAGAACCTCTCTCAGGCCTCCCTCCCCTTCCTGCCTTCTGTTCTTTGTAAGGAAAAGACTGAAGTCTGAAAATACTTCTTTTGCATGTCGGAAGGACACTTCCTTTGTTTTGTTTGATTGAGAAAGGCCTTGGACGCTCATGAGTCACTGCTTAGTGTGTTCACAGAGCCGGGCTATTGATTGCATTGCCTTCTCGGGCTCCACTCACTGAAAATGCATTTTCTGTAAATGCAGGCAGTAGCTGCTAGCACACCCTTCTTGATGGCCCAGTCATTTTGCAAGAAGAAGGCAGATGCTCAATGGAGAAACTGACCTTCACATTCCTGGATAATGTAGGGGCAAATTGCCAGTTAAAGATTTTTTTTTTTCCTTTTCTCCAATGGAGCTGATATTTAGAACTGTAAACAGGAATCACAAACTGAGGACCATGGACTGTCAGCTGAGCAAGATCAATGAGCCACAGAGACCTGCTGTCCAATATTACACATGCCCCCTTACAGATCTGCTATGCACAGAGAGGCATTTGAGTGGGTGGGTCTCCACAGGTGTTTGTATTAAGAATAAAGAATGATTGTTCTGATTGTTTTGTACTAGCTGACAGTTTCTCTGATTCATCTACACATAAGGTTTACACACGGGGTTCCCATGTGTTTTCAAATATTTGAAAAATTGTATCAAAAAGTCCATATTTTAAAGCCAGAATTTTAGTATTTAAAGGTGTGTTTCTTGTTCTCTCTAGACTAGTAACTTTTTACAACATCTTGTCTGCATTTTTCATTGGCAATCTGACTGGACTAAGAAAGGCTTAGGGGACATTGGTGAGTCTCTGGGTGTATCTGTGAGGACATTCACAGAGGGCTTTAACGGAAGGGTAGCCACACCACACAAGGTGACAGCACCCCCCATTGGCTGGGCTTCTGTGATGGATGAAAAGAGTAAAAAAAATGAGCTTCCAGGCAGCACCAGATGCACCCAGATGTGAGGATCAGCCTCAGGCTCCCACCCTGTTCCCTCTCCACTATGATAGATTGCCCCTTGAAATAAACCTTTTGTTCCTTAAGTAGCATCTCATCAGATATTTGATCACTGCCTTGGGGACAGTAGCTAACACACCCAGTAGAACCAAACATGGCAGAATCAAAAGGCAATCCAGAAATAAGCTTCTTGGACTACTTTCTGACAATGGAATGTTCCAAAAGCGTCTGAAGAAACGTATGGGTGAGATGAGGCTTCTTTTCTGCAGGGGCTTCTAGAAGGTTGCTCTGGAGCTCTGCCTTTGGCCTCCATGATCACATCAGGCATTAGAAGAATCCACACAGAAATCTTTATCACACACATGTCTGATGCAATGCTGGAAGAGAGAAGGAGACACTCTATTTAGCATCAATGATGAAGTTCAAGGAGAGACAATATCCAGATCCTACAAACAAAAGCTTCTAGTCACACAAGTCAGAGTATGTGAGTTTCAGAGTGCTGCACAGTGGAGGCATGTGCAGAGCCGAAGGGTCCAGGTACCAGAGCCTAACCCTGTAACCATAGTGACACTACAAATATGGGCTCCATGGTACTGAAACTCCAAGACAGCTAGTTGTCGGGCTGCAGACCAGACTTAGAGGGTGGAGGCAGGAGGACCAAGATCATCCTTTGCTGCATAGAGAATTCTAAGTTAATTATAGTATCCTGTCTCCAAACAAACAATGAGGAAAAGGAAAAGGAAAATGAAAATCCATTATAATAATAAGAAATATAGCCATCTGCAGCAGAAGTAATGAAAAACAAGATCTTGTGGAACAAATCGGGGTTCCTGCATTTCCCCCACACAGCTTTGTTATTATTTGAGTATTTTACTAAAAAAGAAATGGAATTAATCCTTGTAGTCATCATGAATTAAAACCACTTTATTTAATATTCCTACCCACATATAATGCACTTGGATTGAATCTAACCACATTGCCTCCCCTCTTATGTCCCCCCCCCCACTTTCCTCCCAGCCCCCTGCTCTGTCTGTCTAATTTAAACTCATGGAGTCATTAGCTGCTTGTGTGCACATGGGTGTGACCCCATCCACTGAAGCAAGGGCAGTGTCTCAGTGACCACATCCTGAAGAGAACTGACTTTCCTCCAGCAGCCATTAACTCCATTAGCTCATGACCTGTGTGGATCAGAAGCTTTAGCAGCACAAACAAGCCGAAGTTGTTTTTGCTGTTGTTTGTTTTGTTTTTAAAGCATTCTGAGACTTGGATTTTTAAAGCATACTCTTGACTTCCCAGATTTAATGCCCTGCTCTATGATCTGAAAGGAATTACTGAAGCATATTTGATCATGTGAATTTTACTGTAGTTCCAGATGTGCAGCTGATGGTTCCAGTTAAAGTTTTAAAGGATTCTTCTGGAAGTTTTTGATAAGATGTGGTCTGAATGAGAGAAACACAGAGGAAAGCTGAAGGTAGGCCCAGCTCGCTTTGGACTCAGTCTCCATCCTGGGCGTTGTATTACTGTGGTTTATATCTTTAAAACCTAAGTCTGCAGTCCTCATGAAAGGATGGGGATGTTTCAGGGCACCATCCCTGAGACTCCTCTGCTGATGGCTACAGACAAGTGTGCTTCCCATTGGAGGTGTGGTTCCAAATTCAGCTTCTTTGAGAGGTTCCCTGTGTCCTCTCATTTCTTCCTTTCTGGACCACAAACCTCTGTGAGACAGGAATGTCAAGCATCCTTGGCCATCAGGTGATGATGAAGCTCCACATCCCAGAAGGAGGAAGGGATGGTGAAGGCTCTGAGTGTGAGCCCAGCTTGAGGCTGTCTGCAGCTCCATAGGAACAGCACTGTGGATGGATTTCCGGGGTGAGGATGGTTTTTGTTTCGTTTTATTAGAAACTTGAAACCAACATGTATTGTGCTTGTGCATTTATTCACTGGCTCATGTGTGACTGTGTATGTGCACGTGCATAAGAGTCACTGGCTCACGTGTAAGTGCGTGTGCACGTGTGTAAGAATGCCGGTGATAGTCAGAGGTAGAAGAGCGTTTTGCTTTTTTTAACCTTCTTTTGTGAGACATGCTCTCTCGTTTGAGCTGCCAGTCCACCATTTTGCTGGGCTGACTGGCCAGTGAGCTCCAAGAACCCGCCTTTCTCTGCCTTTTCTTCCATGTGGGATCAAACTCTAGCCTCTATCTTGCCTGGCCAGTACCTGCAGTGTATTAACTCTGCCCCCTCTCTTCCTGGACCACATCTTCCAAGCTTTAACCTGCAGAGCTACAGAGGCGGGTGAGGGTGGGGAGTGTGTGCAGCCAATCAGCTTTTCTAAGCCAAGCCAACCTCCTGCTTGTCACCTGGTTCTGAGCTCACCCTGATCCTAGATCCTCTCCTTTTTCATAGATGCTCTTCTTCAAAAGAGTTGGTGCTGTGGATCTCTTGAAAATCTGATTTTCTTTCTTTAATTCTCCTAATTCATTCCAAATTTCAGTGCTCAATAACTTATTTCTAGTTTGCCAATCATAATATTGATTGATCCTTCTTATAAATCTATATCCTACCTTTTCTAAGAACTAGAGAAAAGGAGTTCTCCATCTATTCTCACAAAAATGATACTGTGTTTTAAGTGCTCTGGGTGCTGTGAATGCTCCCTGTCTAGGCATGTGAGTACTCCCTGTCTAGGCATGTGAGTGCTCCCTGTCTAGGTATGTGAATGCTCCTTGTCTAGGCATAGAAGTGCTCCTTCTCTAGGTGCCAAGTGTTGGTTTTGTGCATGGGAAGAGACACACACACCACCAGATGCCACACAAGTGTTTATTCAAGGGAATTACCCAGAGGGTACCTGGAGAAAAGTAGGAAAAGATAAAGAGAAAGAAGAGAGAGGGGGAGAGAGAAGAGAGAGAAGGACTGCCATGTGGTGTCTCCCCTTAAGAGAGAGGGTGGACACCGATTTACATGGCCACGCCTAGAGGCATGCCCTCCGTACTCGGCATGTTGGCTTTACTACGTGGCCACTACATGCCAGGAGTTCTTATTTCACCCAGCGCCATGTTGGGTTCACCATGTGGTATTCCAGGAATCCTTACACCAAGTGCCTGCTCCTTGTCTAGGTATGTGAGTGCTTCCTGTCCAGGTGCCAGTTGTCTTCTCCTTTTCTAGGTATGTGAGTGCTCCTGGTCTAGATACTGTGAGTGCTCCCTGTCTATGTATGTGAGTGCTCCTTGACTAGGTACTGTGGGGTAGTTCTTGTCTAGGTACTGGGAATATTCCTTGTCTAGGTACTGAGAATGTTCCTTGAGAACTCACATTTTACATAATGGAAATGCTGAGGAATACATTCAGTTCTCCTTAGTACTGTGTCAGTAAGGGGCAAGCAAGCCTTGCTACTAATGAAGTGAAGCCCAGTAACTCCACCAGGAGGAGGAGTGTTCAGATGTGACACGGGACAAGCATAGGTCAGAACCTGCACAGCAGGGAGGACCAGGCATCTGATCCTTGACAAGGAACTTCAAGGATCTGAATCCCTATTTCCTCCCTAGAAAAATAAAACCTAGCCACAAAGAACTAGACTGGTCTGAATGTATGTGAGATGGTGTGTTCAAGGCTTGCCATGTTGATTGGCGTGTATTAAAAAGTGTGGCTACTTTCTGTAAAGGACAGAACACTGCATGGGATTTGTAGTCAGGGTGGTTGTCCCCATTGGCTCATGATTTGAATGTTTGGTCTCCAGGTGGTAGGTAGCACTCTTTTAGAAGACTCTGGAAACATTAAAAAGAAAAAAAAAATAGAGCTTCATCTAGAAAAGGTAGGTCTTGGTGTGCATGGATTTCTTTGGGGTCTCTTGCTCCTGGCCACCAACTTACCCTCTGGGTTAGACACTGTAGGTTGCTCTGTCAGGTGTCTTGTCAAGGTGATTGAGCCACAGCTAACTGCTTGGCCTCAGCATCCTTGTCCCCTCCAAGTCTGTTCGGACCCTCTATACTTTTGTAGTGCTAATTCTCCATTGTGAAGAAGGAAATACAATCTCACCCTAGTGTTCTGTTTTAGATCACAAGAACATTACACTGAGAGGAAAAAAAAACATCAGCGTCACACCCACCACGATGCTAATGGGTAAAGGGAAGCTGAAGCCATGTCCACTGAGACCCTGACCAAATGCTCCCTCTGCTTTCCCTTCTTTTTACAACTCAGACGAGATCAGATCAGCAGGATTCTCCTGGTGTACTGAGAGAGAATTCTCTGTTTGTTCTGAATTATTGATTCCCTCCATCATTCTTGCTCCTGGCTGTAAAATGTTCGTGAGTGGAATGGCTGGGTCTGTATTTTGGAATCAAGTCTCTTGCCCTCAGAGACACACACTATTCAAACAGGAAGTGTATTCTCGCCTTGAGATAAATAGAGCTAGTGATGATCCACTGCTGATGCTTCTAAAGAGACTCCAATATGTTTTTGTTGCCACACGGGTCATGGAGAAGCTGGCTGTCCCTCTTACAGAGCCTCCCTCTTTTTAGTATGTCTTGTGGTCTGTAGGGTCTTGGGAAGCACCACCAATCACAACAGCCATTTTTCTCTCTTTCTGGGAAAGTCCCAGCTCTTACTTTGCACATTCTTTATTAACAAAGCATGTGCAAGGACTGAAGCCTCTTTTCCTATCCCAGACATTTCTGGCCTTCAAGGATGGGGAAAGAATTGAACAGGGTGAAAGCCTGGGTTCCAGCAAGAATTCAGCTTTAATAAATGCATGAGATATTTATAGAACACAAAGGACAAAGGAAGCAACAATTTTCCTCTGCATAGGTCTTGGGTTGTCCCTGTTGCTTTGCTCTCCTGCTATTAGGTTTGGTTTTGTCCTTTTTACCTGAGACCTCTGAGTTCCACCATGGCCAAGCTGTACCTGGTGACAGGGCTTCTAACAGATGCCTCTGTTCAAGGGGAACTCCCAGTTGTTAAGGAAGAGGGCAGTAACACTAATTTTGAACAGGTTGATTGGAGGAGCAAATTTATTGAAAAGTTAAAGTTTTATATTATAACTATTTAGAGAAATTGTATAACTATAACCCATATTTTTCTTAGCAAAGAGAGATATTGCAATGTTTCAATTACTTTACCAGAACTCACATAAACCTGGAAACCAAAAAGATTAGTTTCTTCAAGTTTTAAGAGAAGCCTTGAGGATACAGCTCATTCCTGGGGGTGCTTACTGCTTCTAGAATCTAGTTTTAAAAAAAATCTTTGCAAACTCAGTCGACAAAAAAAAATCCATATTATTTTTGAATTGAGAAAAGAAATATTTGAGCATGACAGAGTATTTCTTCTGATTTCAATGGATGTTCTGATGCATAGCACCCAATGAGGTCAAATTAATTGGTGTGGTCTCTGTTGATATCAGTTCAAAAATCACGCACCCCAGCCCACATCTCTTAGTCTTTTTCAACACCCAATTTACACAGTTATGCATGGTCACTAAAATGATGCTTTTTACAGTGGTGTCTTACTTTTACCATGCCATTGTTGTGATGATTCATGTATTCAATTCCATATGTATAGTAGCCATCTGCTACAGAGACAAACAATAGTTCTGTAGAAATAACAGGATGTTGAAAAAGCTCAAGTAATTTCAGAGGGTCATAAGATGGGTAGAAGGGAATCCTGTCTCCTGGGCATTCTGACTCCCTGTGTGCTGCTAGCCCAATTGAGACTATGGTGTCCCTTTAGAGTGACATGATTCTCGTTTCCTCTCCTTTAAAGATAAAAGTGACTCTCAATTTTAAATGGCATTTAGGATGTCAAGTTTCTGTGTTGAAGTGTGTATGCAGGCATGCCGGGGATCACCTGTGTGTGTGTGTGTGTGTGTGTGTGTGTGTGTGTGTGTGTGTGTGTGCCATCACCAACATGCTATGTACACTCTAGAGCTTATAATCACAGCAGGACTCAGCTTCAAGCACCCCACTGTGGCTCCCTAGGTCCTGTAATTTCCTCTTTCTCTGAATAAATTGCGCCATGCTCAGTTTGTTCAGGGGAGTCATTTTCCACATGTAAACATTTTCTCCAGGAGAGCAAAACTAAGGTTACTTCTTAAGAGAATAATAACTTGGCAAAACCTTCAACACAGAAAGAAAAAATTTAATTGTAGAAGCATTGCAATAGAAAAAATAAGATCAAATAAAGTAATTTTGAACAAATCACTTTTGTTGAATGTAAGTAGGTAATGCAATTAATTATAAGTTGTATCTCTGCTCAAAATCAGGATAGAAACATATCCAATATACACATATGCAAAGTATCTAATATAAACAAACACATGCAAAAACTACAAATGTACAGATTCACCCACTTTTATTAATTGTTTTCTATAAAATACTGTAATGATTTGTTTGTTTGTTTGGAGAAAAGATCTCACTGACTGTCCTGGAAATCACTATGTAGGCCAGGCTGGCCTCAAGCTAATAAAAATCTTCCTGCCTCTGCCTCCTGAGTACTGGGATAAAGGTGTGTGCCCTGTGCCCAACTCACAGAGATGTTTTGACCTGGTAAGAAAGCTGTGTCATTCATAATCAGCATGTCATTCTCTTTTGGCATCCAGAAAGTTGTAAAATAATAATTCATGTACTTATTTGCCCTTTAAGAATTTGTGAAAATTTACATCTGTTTTCAAAGCACCTACCTCACTAATATGATTTTAAAAGCCTCAAACTTCCATGATTTCAAGAGTCTTATTTTAAAGATTGAATTGTTATGAACTCTCATTTCCTTTATTTTAAAACACTATTAAAAACAAAAAAGCTGGAATGTTTATTTCCAGAACGCTCCAGCTAAAACATATTAAGCTCTGACTCAATGGAAATCTTGAAATATCACTAAAGTAGGTTGGTAGTGAGAACACTGTGAATTCCACTCTGGATGCTACAAAGAGAATCACAGACCAACGCATTCAGCAGTCCCTAGAGTCCATGGGACAGGCTGAGAGAACCGGAAGGAAACAGAAGTTCCCTTTTCTCCCAGAGTTCAGCCATGGGAACCTGGAGAGAACCATTGTTTTGGGCTATGGGCACATTAGTTAGCAGACTGAAAGCTGTGGGTGGTATTAATGGACAAACATTAAAATATTAATTACTCCTAGAAACAAGGGAAATAAACACAGTATTGAATGAAATAAGGGTATGAATTAAGTCCTAAGAAGCCGCTCTACCTTTAGACAAACTCAGCTGATTTACAGACCAAAATGCATAGTTCTGAAAGACTGATCGCTTCAGGATGGCCACAGAGGAGAGCTGGCTTGACCCTGTGCAGCAGGTGAAGGAGACTCATATACCATCAAGTGTAAATATGGGGAACAAGATGGAGGGAGACTATAGAATATTAGTTAAAGATGCCTTACAATTATTGATACTGTGGAAAACTTGTTTAATGATGAAATGATGTATTGCATTCTTTTATGTTACATTTGTTTAACTCTGTGACACTGTGTTACATGCCTGTCTAAAACACTTGATTAGTCTAATAAAGAGCTGAATGACCAATAGTGAGGCAGGAGAAAGGATAGGTGAGAATGTAAGGCAGAGAGACTAAATAGAAGGAGAAATCTAGGAAAAGCAAGCAGAAGAAAGAGCAAGAGAACAAAGAGAGTACCAGACTCAGATGCCCCCCAGCCACTGGGGACACACACACACACACACACACACACACACACACACACACACGTTGAATCAAGAGCCTTGTCAAAGCAGGAACTCATTTTATTGCATCAAGCCGGAACTTATATAGGGTTGTGTGAAGGGGGTGGAAGTCTTAGGATAGGAAAAGAGGGCCAATAGTATTTTACCATGTTAGCATAGGCTGGGCTGAGTCACTCACACATGGAGTTTATGGCCAGAGACAGGTCCCCAAACTCTAGGAGGGCTTAGGAAGTTACACTGAATCTCAGAGGGCCCAAGAGGAGAGGAGGATGCTGGGGTCCAGTGACACAGTCACACAACCACATAGCACATAGCCACACATCCACTCTGCCACACAACCACACAGGCACCAGCCACATAGCCACATAGTCATGGTGTAAGAGTCAAAGAAGAAAGACAAGGAAAAAGCCCAGGGGCAAAATGTAGATGGAGTAATTTTAGGTTAAGAAAAGCTGGCAAGATACAAGCCAAACTAATACTGGGCATTTATAATTAAGAATACACCTCTCTGTATGATTTGTTTGGGAACTGGGTGTTCGTCCCCCAAAGAGCCAAAGAGATAAAAGAGTAAAACAAACAAACAACAACAAAAAATTCCCAACGGGAGACATTAGCTGCTTTTTCTGTAACTTCTCCCAAGTCATCCCAGGGCCCACTTTGAATGTTCTTCATCTCTGAGAAGCTAGGCTCTGAAAGCGAGATCCTGTACTCTGTTAAATAAGATTTGTTCAGGGGACATTCAAAGAAATAGCAAAAGACAAAAACCAAGGAAAGCTGAGAAAGCTGAACACATCCCAGGTAGACAACTAGTGTCCACCTCCTGGAGTGAAAGCATGTCAAGTGTGGAGTCTGCCTGTTCCAACAGAAGAACCATGACCAGGCACCATTGTAAAGTAGAGCTGTTGTCAAGGGTAACAGAAAGCCTTGGCCAACACTCAAGGCAGCAGATGAGCAAAACAGGTCAGGGATGTCTACAGCAATGATAATGGGATGCTGATATTTCTTGCTACAAGAGTCACTAGACTGAGGTGTGAGACTCCAACTACTATGTCTTCCCAGCACTTCCTCACTCCATGGAGTTCCAGGATACTAGAATATGTAAGAAGAGAAGTATGTGAGCCCCACTGAGAGTGGGACTTCAATTATGCACATTTTTTGAGCCAGAACCCATGCTGGGGTGATATAGTTGCCTTCCAGACACCTATACTCCTTGAAGTTACCTGTCTAATTCATTGGTTGACCGAGCTTGACTGAGAAGAGTCTCTTTGGTCTATGGGTACCCATTTGATTGATGTATGGGAACATCTCTTTAAGTTTCTCAATATAAAGCAATGTATATCAAGGGTGTCCAATAAGAAAAGAAGAGCTGGAATAATTTATAGGGTAGTCATTCTTAGTGAGCTCCTTTATGATGTTTCCTGAGTGAATTAAACTGATTTTATATCTTATAATGCAAACTCCCTGAAAAGTTAAGTCTCTTTCCTTCCATGTAAAATGCTTTTTTTCAAGGAAGTCAAATCTTGGTTTGATAAAGTTTAATTGCAAGAGCAAAATGTGAAGGTAAAAGTAAGTTGTTAGCACCATTTCTGCAAGACTAAATGGGAAGGGGCAGCATACTTCTAGACAACATCAGCAGCAACTATTTTGGGGAGAAATTGGTTGAGGTTTTATTTAGAGTAAATTAGATTTGAAACCTCAATGTTGAAACCAGCTTGGCAGTCTCTCATCATGACCACCACTCACACTATTATATCAGAAACATGACAGCAACTTTTCCCCATGCATTTTGAAAGTGCCCACAGTGACATTTAATGATGTTTAGTCATGTCAACACAATCCTAAGACTCTTGGGCTGAAACACTTCTGAGGGGCCTGTCATGGCAGTTTGCCTCCATACAGATTCCTCCCCAGGCCCCCAGCTTCTCCCTTCAAGAATGTGAACTTGTTATCAGTTGCAAGGATATCTCCATAATATGGAGATATAACAAATGTCTTTAAAAATATATGACTTATATTGTGTGGGTGCTTAATGCACTCCAGCTGTTTCTTCCTCTTCTCTTCCTCCTCCTCCTCCTTCTTCTTCTTCCTTCTTGTAGGAAAAGTTATGTAACGTCACTCCAACAACAGAGTCATCTAGTAATGAGGCTTGCTCCTGCTTGATGCTATGGAAAAATAGACTTAGTAATAATTTATTTTAAAGGTTTATTGAGTTATGCTGCACACCTAAAGAGTAAGGAAAGCAGGACAGTAAATGGGTCAGTAAGGTATGAAAGGATGAGCTTGGTGGCAGAGGCAAGAACAAGATGCCAGAAGCCAGAAAAGAAGAACCAGAGTCAGTGTTGGACTAAGAAATGTCCAGCAGGAGCTGGAGAGACAGCTCTGAGATTGCTGCTTTTGCCAAGGACCAGAGTCCAATTCCCAGAACCCAAGTTAGATGGCTCATAACCTGAGTAATTCTAGCTCCAGGGAATCTGATGCTTTCTTCTGGCCCCCATATGTACCTACATTTATGTAAGGGCCCACAGAGACTTCATAGTGTGGCCTGACTCCATCTTGACCATCTTTACTCAAGGTCAGAGAGGAGGAGACTGCCCCCCTCCAAGGCTGCAAAATAGGATGCTTCAGCCAAAGGTGTGGGTACCAGGTGTCTTATGTTTGAGAATTGAAGAAGGGTTTACACCTATCTGTTGTCCCTTCCCTTTGATTGGTATAAAAAGCCCAAGGGAAATAAAATCAGGGAAGCTGAGTATTCATTCAGTCAGTGCCCTTGAGACTCTAAATTTTCTGTCTCTGATCTAATTCTTTTTATTTCTGCAGTTTCTCATCTACACACCTATATACCAAGGACCCTCCTGAAGGTTGAACACTCACATGTGTATACCTGCTATACATACACACACACCAGTCCATAAAATTAAAAACAAATAAATAAACAAAGGACATGATTAGTGTTTACTAAAAATGTTTTAAGGAGCAGGAACTTCTAATCCATGACACCTCCCCTCAACATGTGTGCAGATACAGCTAAATCCACCTTTGACATGTTGGTTGACAAGTACACAAATTAGTATATGGAAGTAATTTAAAAATCTAGTATAGCATCCACATTATAGAAATAGTCTCAATATTATCAGAACCTGTGAGAAATAATCCAGCTTATTGATACATTCATTGACAGTATATCCTATCACCTTCTGTGAGCTGAAGTCCTAGAAAAAAGCCATCCCCACTGTTAACGATGCAACAAGGCTGCCTGGCTCATTAGAACTATGTGACTGTAGAAAGCTGGGATGTTGCCGATCAAGAACCAAACTATCTTATGCTATCTTTGGTCCACGTCATTGCTATTCACCGTCTACCCCTATGTCTAACCCAACATCCTTGTGCTTATCATATGAAATCCTACAGGGTGTACTGATTTAGATGGCTGCTTGATTCTACTAACTCAGAGCTAAGAACATTCCCAGGGAGCATCTAAAGCTAAAACAGCAGGTTTTCCAGACCTCCTTCTGTCTGTCTACATCCTGCTTCCACCCAAGTGTTTGAATGTATGATGATTTGTAACTTCCTGCTGTTGTGTAACTCTAAACATTCCACAAGATCCTGAAATACACTGGAGTATGTTTTTGGGGAAATGTGAATCTGCATCCCTGGGCCATGAGTACTCCTATTTGATGCTAGAAGAAAGTATTGCTTCTTTTCTTTGAGGTAAGAATTTTATTTTGCATGGGAACTTTCTACAAAAGCCTCATTAGGAACAGGAAATTGTGCAGGAAAAAACGTAAGACAAGTCAGTGTGCATGAAGGTCCTTATATGTTACTAGTTATATAGCATGACGTCTCTGGGCTCAGTAACTCCTTGAGCAGTGTAGAATCAATGTTTAGTTAACAATATGGAATATGTCCTTTGCAAATATAAAACAACTTAGATGTACTCAGCATGCTTTTAATAAGACACATGGATTTAGAGTCTTTGCAACATCCTATCTTGTCTTGGACACATAAGGAATTCACAATTTCAGGCAGTGTACCACTCAGAAACTGTCAGGTATAGAAGTAGACAAAAAATACACGTGAAATTCTCATTTTTAAAGAAATAGATTTGTCTGCAAAAGGCCTAAGTGGCAGAGCTCACAGGTATGAGCCATACTGATCTGACTGGTTACATATAGTAGACCTCAGCACCTAAGAGGTGCTGTGCCTCATAGGGCATCAGGGCCAACTCTTCCCCTCCAGCTCAGCACCCCATAGTTAGCACACGGTCTCTCTGTCCTGGGTGAGACCAGTAGCTACCCCTCACAGGTCACAGTCCAGGCCCTCTCAAATGTTTACACTTGGTACTGCCCAGCTTTGCTTAATGTACCTGTTTGGAAAAGTAATTATTTCTTCATATAATTAAATATTTTTAACAGTGTGACTTTTGATGGCTACATGGTAGTTTGTCCATGTTTCTGTCACTGAAGTTAGCATTGTGTAGTTTCAATCTCTCACCATCACCCTACTGTCTCAGCATAAACCTCCTTTAGCCGTCAGATGCCCTTCTCTCTTCATGGTTGGTATGGCAGTCATTTGTGTGTTTCAAGTTTCAACGGTAGACCATACATAGTTAATGTAAATGAATCAATAGGAAAATTGGAATATTTGGAGTTGTTCAATGACAGGCATAAACACTATTCTGATGGTTCTCATGAACCATCAGAAGAATGGACTAAAGAGATGGCTGGCAGATAGGAGCACGTTCTATCGTTGCAAAGATTCTGTATTTGTCTTGATGGGTTTCTATCTTGCTTTGGTCTATTTCTTCCTTTTGTTCTGTGCCATTGTATGTTGAGAGTATGTAATTTGTCCTGGATTTTACAGAAGGTCCCAGGGAAGAGACTGCCTTGAGTGTCAAAAGAACCTTAGGACTTCAGGCTTCTGAATAGTATTGAGACTATAAAAGACTTTTATAGTTGGACTAAGTGCATTCTGCATCATGATATGGCCACAAGCCAGGGAGTAGAATGTGTTGATTTGAATAAGAAATATCCCTCATAGGCTTGGGTTATTAAACACTGGGTCACTGGTTGGTGGCAATGTGTGAGGGCTATAGAACCTTCAGACAGCAGAGACTTGTTGGAGGAAGAACCTCACTAGGGGCAAGCTTTGAGGATCTAGCCCCACCCCCACTTCTTGTTCCCTTTTATGCTGTCTCTGTGGGGTTGAAGATGTAACATCTCAGTTCCATGTTCTGGATGCTTGCTGCTTCGCCTCCTCTGCCATTTTTGACTCTCCTTCTGGAATCATAAACTAAAATATACTCTTTCTTCCATAAGTCACTTCTGGTTACTTTTAAAGTTTATCATGACAACTGTGACTAAAAAGCTGATAGAATGATTTAAAGCAAAGTATTTGCTTAGCTTATAGCTACAAAGGGTTGAGTCATGGCCTGTAGAAGAACATCACTGGACAGCAGCATTTATACCTTTGCAAACAGGAAGCAGAGAGCATGACAGGAAGTGAGTGGGGATAATATAGTCACAGACCCATCCCCAGTGACCTATCTCCTGTGGCTAGTTCTCAATTCCCCAAGTTTCCACAACATTCCAAAATAATACCACTGGGTAGGAGTCAAGCTTTTAAAGTATGAGCCTGCAAGGATTTTTTTTCTTATTCAAATTATAGCAAATAATTTTGACGGAGTGTAAATCAATTCCAGGTAAGAAATGTAGAGGAAATTAAATATGATGTCTGGCCATCTAATCAAGATAATTTTATTTTTTTCAGAAGCTAGATAGGGTTCTTGAATCAGTTGACTTTTAGATTTTATTCCCTGTGAGCATTTAATTTCAGTAACTTGTTTGCACTATGCCACACAACAGTCTGAGGCATTAGATTATTTTGAAGACCAAATGAGAACCATTCAATTAAAGTGAAACAGTTCACAAAATAACTAAGTTTGGTAAGTTAATCATTTGGAAGACTGCCTGGCTTATGAAGCTCTGGTTTCTGACAAAATGGCCAAGACCTGAATTTAACTGCTAAGAACGTAAGAAACAGGGCATAGGAACTGTTCAGAAGACTAGATCTAAATCCCAGAGCTAGGCTTGATGTAAAGAGGGAGGTAAAAACAAAATGTGTTTATTTTAAGATGATGAAACATTAAAACCTGAGATACACTGTTTTCTGGGATTCTTTCTTTTGCCTCTGATGCTCCCTGGAGCTCCATTCCATGCTCATGAGAACATTGATACTTTCCATCCTGACCCAAGGAGAATGTGGGAGGAGCTGCCTTTGGAAGTGGGATACTTTGAAGGCACAGGTGCTACGCTTCCATCTTGGTGCTCCTAGAGCAGTGGAAAGGTTTGATGGGAGAACTCAGATCTCTGGTCTCTGTTCTTTTCTGTTGTGAGGATGTGCACTGTGGATGGAGTCAGAGTCAGTTCCACACTGAGCTCTATCTCACGCTCACCTCCCTGGAACCAGTAACTACCAAGGTATGTTTGGTTTGGTAGATTCTTCTATTTGGTTAGTGACTCTGAATCCTGTGACACTGCTTCTCAGGAGTCTCCAGTGATAGAGTTTAACATGTTGGGGTGGGAACTAATATTGTGAAGCAGAAAACTTCTCAAAGCTTCCCTCCAAATGCTTGGCACATTACTGGATTTGTGTGTGTGTGTGTGTGTGTGTGTGTGTGTGTGTGTGTTCTCTCTCAAATTCAAACAAACATCTTCCCAACAAGTCTTTGTGCCAGTTTTTATAAGACATTTGATGCTACAAAGAAATTGAAATATCTGTCTTGTTAGCAAATATTTGATTAGAACAAATGTTTCAGGACAGCCCCTCAGATCCGATGTAGCTCATACTCAAGACACTGATATCTATGAAGTGACACAAAGCATGTGTCATTGGTCATCTCTACCTCTTCCCCAGTATGCGGCTGTGATCTAGAGCTGACCTGTAGGCTGGATTTCTGCTTCCTAAATTTCAAAGGCACAGTGGAGGTAAGATGATAGAGACTGCCTTTTCTGGTCTTTCTCATTGTATCTCATTGGACTTGGGGCTACAGAGTCACTATCATTAGGAGGTGCACCTCATTCTAGAGCTCACTCTGTACCCACTGTCTGTTCCCTGCAAATGTTCTCCATCAAATCATGGTCCATTATTAGCATTGGAGCATCCTGGAGGCTTCTGTGCTTCACATAGGAGTAGAGCTGCTTACTTGGTGGAATGGCGGCTGAGATGAGGCAGACTCCAATGGTAGGCAGCAGACTTGGAGACCTGCTCCCATAGGAATTCTATACAAACCGCTGACCAGAAGCTCCTCAGCAGATGGGCAGAATGACTTCTTGATTTAGTGTCAAGATGGTCTAAGTTCTGAGGATCTCACTTTATGACAACAAAAGATCAGGTGTTCTATTCCATGGCCAGATCATGGCTACTCAGTGTCCTTCCCATCAGTAATTAGGACAATCTCTGTGAGCCATGGGGTATGACTGTCTGTCTTCACAAAGCTTCACTAGAGGGGATCCCTGTGTGAATGCATGTATTGTATATTATTATATATATTAAATATATAATACATTTTATAGTATATATTATATAATATATTAAATATAAATATATTAAATATAAATATATTTTATTTTTTATTTTATTTAATACACTATAAATTGTGTGTTAAAAACTGACTTAAATTGGCCAGAAAACTGCACTACCAATTTATCAGTTTTACTATATATATATAGTAAAACTGATAAATATATATATATATATCCAGGCTAAATGTTCAGTAGTTATCTGTCAATATGTACAAAGCAAAATTCCCCAAAACAGCGAAGTACTTTATGTGGCACGCAAGTGTTTGCTGAGTTTGTATTGGTTAGAAGAATTGTCTTATTAACATATAAATTTTATTAGGTTTTATTTAGAGTATGTGAGTCCGTGTGTGCGTGTGTGTGTGTGTGTGTGTGTGTGTGTGTGTGTATGTGGTCGGGGAGGCGCTCATGTGCCAGGGTACACGTGTGGAGACTGAGGACACCTTGTTGCAGCTGCTTCTCTCCTTCCTCCTGTGAGTTCCTGGAATCTGCGGTCATGCCTCTATTTGCTGACCCATCTTACCTCTACTTACACAAATGGTCAATATCTGTGAAGCCTTCCCTGCTCCGCCCCCAGGCTTCCTTTTTCTTCTTAATTTTCTTCATTTCCTTTCTTTCTTTTTCTGAGACAGCATCTCATGTAGCCAAAGCTGGCCTGAATTTCTCATTCCCCTTTTGGTGCAATTAAAGATGTGTAGCCCACACATTCAGATATATTTTTCAAAAGAAAATTATGTATTTGCCCCAAATTAGAGTCTATTTTGCTTTTTAAAAGTAAAGGAATTATTATATTTTTTGCTTTACTTGCTGTTCATACAGATGTCAGAAACTTTCTGCTGCCAATCTGGGGCCCCATAATCCCACAGGGCCCCATAATCCCACAGGGCCCCATAATCCCACAGGGCCCCATAATCCCACAGGGCCCCATAATCCCACAGGGCCCCATAATCCCACAGGGTCTAGAGCCCTCCCATCTCCTTGGTTCAACGTTTCCCTCTGTCTCAAACACTCACAAGGATATCTTCCTACAGGTTAGATTTGGAGTTTGGTTCATCAAGATAATTCTGGACAGCAATCTTGTCTTAGAGAATTCCTAATGCTTGTTAAAGTTTTAGCAGACATCTGATCTGCTTCTGGGATGATTTTCTGTATCCATGACCCTATTCTCCTCTCAGTGAGTACTCTGCCTAGATCCCACTGGTCCCAGTTTATTTCATGTGCATTTTTATCTGTCAGTAAAGGTGATTCATTCCTCCCTTGCATTTTATTTTTTACTATTTATGGGAAGGAAGATATAATACACTCATTTCTTCTTGGTAAACAAACCCAGTCAATAGAATGTATTCTAAATTCACTTTAGAGGGTGGAGATATTCAGACTCCATCTAACTATTTAGTCTTTAAAATTGATTACACCTACACAGCATGAAATACATTATTTTATAAGGAATTAATTTAAACCCCCTCACCAAACACATTTAATAAATACTAAGGGATTGACAGCATATTTGATCAGTATGGCCCTTTACATATGTTGATTGATGAGGCATAACTGAATATTCAGGGAATTATTTTATAACACATTAAATTTATCAATAGCAAAGTTATCTGGGCAAAATTTAGTAAACAAAGAGTCAATGAGAACTCAATGTTTATTTCTCAGAAAGCTGAATTAGAAGCAGTGCTTCTCTCTGTATGTGGGCAGACAACTCTTTCCTGGGGCCTACAGAGTTCACTCAGCAGCACCGGTACATGGCTTGCTAGTCAAATGAAAGATTGTTTGCAGCCAGCAGGCTGCTGATCCATGAATTCTTCCGAAACATTGAGAGCTTTGATCCTATCACATTTCGCCCCCAGTTTTAGAGTCCTCCTAGGCAGGATTTGAGCTTAAATTCTCCATTAACAACTTACTGGCCAGTGTTACTGCAACAGGACACCCTGTATCTTCACCATGTAATATGCACCTGATTCTCGGGTTATAATTGCTCAATCCGCTCTCAGTCCTGTTTCTCTCGAAATGTAGGTATTATTCTAGATTTGTGCTGACAAAGGGCAGAAATTCAACCCAATGGCTTTAGTAGGAAAAAAGGAGACCGTATTGAATTTGACAACTAGACCGCAGAATGACCACGGTGGCAGAACCTAGTTCCCCTCTGTGCTTCTCTGGCTGCAGTCTCCGTGTCCAGCTGTGTGACCACTGGCCTCTCAGGTTGGAGTCTGTGCATTCCTCTACCAGAAGCCAAGTCTTCTTCTAGCATCCTTTAAGGACTTGAGTGTCTCTAGAGGCGATGGCTGTCCCAACACAAGGATGAAAGCCATCGCCATCGCAGCATGCTCACTTACTCGCCATGCTGCCTTTTCGGAAGCCATGGTTGGTCTTCCTTTCCAACCATGAAATTCACAAATCTTAACCCTGGCCCTTTGATGGTGACAGTTCAGGTGACTTTATAAAGTTACTATCTATAGAATTGTAGGATGCGACCTTTAGTTCATTCCAGAGCACACCAGTATTCCAGGAAGATACCTTCCAAACGCTGGCTCTTCCTATTCTCCCCGTTCGTCAACTCCAAATGACAGCAGCTTGCTGAGTCTAAAGTGGGACTTTAGTGTCTGCCCACAAAGCCCCAGCCCATTCACACTCTCAATCAGTGAGTGAGCTCTTACTGACTTTGTCTTGCTTCCATTTTAGCACAATTATGAATAATTCATCATGTTCGTATGACATGTGTTCCTGCCTTGACGGGATTTAAATGTTTTCATCTTTCTTAACTGTTCAGCAAGAAATCAAACTGTTGGATCAGCTGTCAACTTCATGTCTAATTTTTTAAAGACTGTCCGAATGTCACCTAAGCCCCTGAACTATTTTACTTCTATACAAGCAAAATGTGAATACTTAAATGTCTTTACACTATCAGCAATATTTGTATCTAGCCATCTTTTTTATTCTAGCTGTCATGGTGCATCTAAAGGGAGCATTTTATTGTCTTTTGTTTGCATTTTCCCATAGTTAATAATTTTTTTAATTAACCTATTAGCCATTGAATGTATTCTTTGGAAAAATATCTCTCCTAATTTCTTTTTATCTCATGGTGTGTTATTTTATTTCTATTATTGATCTGCAAGAGTACTTTATATATCATGGACATCAGCCTCTTGCTGGATAGGTATCTTGCAAAGATCTTCTCCCATCATTCTACATATTGTCTTTCATTTTCTTAATAGTATTGTTTGTTTTATGAAGCAACCCAAACTGGCTTTGAACTCCTGATGTTTCTGCTTCTATGTCCCAAATTCTGAGATTACATGCCTGCACCACCATGCTCAGCTTTGTACCCTTTGAAACACAAGAGCTTCCAGTTTTTATAAGACCCAACTAGGGTGGTTATTTTTTCTTTCTTGTTGCTATCTTATCTCAGTACTCTGCCTAATCTAAGCCCGCCGAGTCTCATGGCTGCTTCTCGTGAGCTTTACATCTATGAAAGGCTCTCTTTCTCGGAGTGACGTTTTGCATGTTGAGGCATGGTATCCACACCCAGCCACTGTTTTCAACTCTGCCTTGACCTTCAGTTCTCTCTCAGGGTTGAGTTTTGAGTGAACCAGACTGAATGCATTGAGCTTCCTTTAACTTTCCCCAGGATGTGCACAGCCTCTGCATACTTACAGCCCTCACCTTTCCCATGGACTTCATCCCACAGCTTTCTTCAAGATCTTCAGCCAGCATCCCTAGCAATTGTAATGACAAATGACTGATGCTGATTATTTCAACAAATACTACCAGATAAAAGGTCAAAACTGAGCAGGTTTGGATCCAGGTCAATTGTGGTAAACTCTCACTGAAATCACCTAAGGACCTTCTGTATGGGCAGCTAATGACAGTTCGCTGAGAATAAGTCTTTCAAAGCTTCTTCTTTCATTATTTCCCTCCAGTTGGTAGCATTTCTACCATGATGGTAGACTACAGGATTTCAAGACTATGTCTAAAATATGGAGAGGGAAAATAAAATAAGGTAGAGTGCTAATAGGCACTTCATTGTAGTTTCTCATTTTTACATTCATTTAATAAACATACTCTAACACAGCTATAAGCATTTGGTTGATTTATAGGCTCATGAAGATATTAATTTTGAACAGCATTTGTGATGGGTTATCATTTATTGTTACCTTGATCTGATCTAGGATCACTTGAGAAAAGAATTTCAATAAGGAATTATATACATTGATTTGGCCTGTGTGTGTGTGGGATTGTCTGTAGTCACTTGATTGAAGCGGGGATACCGTTCTCTAGGCAGGAGATTCTGGACTGTTTAAGAGTAGAAAACTGGAGCTGAATATAAGCATACAAGTATTCATTTCTCTATGCTTTTGACTCTGGGTGTAATGTGACCAGATCTTTAAAATCCCTGCTTTGAATAACCAAGTGATAGACTTTGAATTGTAAGCCAAATAAATTTCTTCCTGACCTATAATGCTTTTTGTTAGGACATTTTCATCACAGCAACAGAGATGAAGTTAGGGCAGTGCTCTTGTTTCTTCATTGCATATGGAATGTCTAAAGGTTCGTCTCCTGTGCCTCCCACTCATGAATCTTGTGAATGATAACTTGAATCTTTCATTTCCCTGTACTTATAGCCCTGAGTATCTTAACTGGCATACTTCTCTGACACTAATCTCAGGTATATGCATGTAGGTATGTAAGTGTATAGACAGGGTCTCACTATACAGCCTTGGCTGCCCTGAAACTCACTATATAGACCAGCCTGGCTTCAAATTCACAGTGAGCCCTTCTGCCTTCTAAGTACTGAAATTAAAGGCATGCACCATGTTGGCCATATCCAGTTTCAAAAGGCAAGTTTCCTAATTCAGAAATTCCCCAGATAAGTTTGACTGGCATGATCTGAATCCTCTTATCTGATACAATGGCTAGTGTGAAACCAAGAAGCTCTTTGATCATCCAGTCAGGTGATTGGAAGGAAGATGTAGGGTGAGTCAGAAAATTCTACCTGGACTACACAGTGCAGTCACAGAGGAAGAGATTTCCCAAAGTAGATGTGGTACCTGAATCCACTGTGATCCTCATCTAGGAACAGATATTCACAGAAAGTGTGTCATCATGCCAGAAGGCAACATTAACAGAGATCACAAACACTCCTCTGGCCCTGACTCTTCCCTCTCACACATTCCACAGTTCTTTCAGAACTCACTTTGTAAACCCAAAGTACACTAGAACTTGACAAACCCCCCTAGCTCATCCTACCTCCATCTCTTTGGTTCAGGGCTTCTGATAGGCAGAGGATATTACACAATAACAAGGAGAATAGCATCCTATTCTGTTCTCATAAAGTGCACTCATGTGATTCTTCCTGGGTAATGGATTTGATGCCAAGTGCCCAGCATACCACACAAATTCACAGACGTTAACAATCAAGCCAGATCTTCTGTTGTCTAGAAATTCTGATAAAATTGTATTCATGATTGCATTTTAATCAGGTTTCTATTTTGTTTCTGAATGTTATAATTTCAAAGCTTAGATGGTGATTATGTATTTTTAAATTTTATTTTGCTTTTAGGGAAAGGGGTTTTTGCTGTATGAATGGATTTTGATGAAAATGGCTTTCAGAAATAATTGTAAAAGTTAGATTCTTATACATAATCATAAGCCAGCCTTTTAAATTTTAATGCAGGCTTTCCTTCGACCCATCTGCTTAGTTCAAGATGCTATTCACAATCCAAACAACAGTGCTATTAATTAAAACAGGACAATGTTCTTGACATAAACAATGACTGCAGAAATATTCTAAACAAAATACAGAATGGTATCTGATGTCTTTTGTGGTCTAGCCCTATTTAGGCTAAGGGCAGAATTTTAAAATGGTTGGATATTCAACAACAGCAGTAAAGGAATCATTCCAATTCCCCCTTTCCTGTGTATAAATAAATATTTCATGAATTCAGAGTGTCAGAAATTCAATCTCTTTCCACATCCGGGCCTTTGGAGTCACTGCCTTTGCAGCTCAGGAGCCACAGGAACACAGGACAGACAAGCACAGCACTGTGGACAGCCACCTGCTGTGCACATCACCTCCGCTCTCACCAGAAGACAGGCAGGTCTCTATAGGTCGTTGTCAACCAGACTAACGTATGGACTACGTTCAAAGCTGGCCATAGTCTTGCCATCTATGCTGCTGTTCATTTGATTCAAGAGTCACTCTGAATCACCCTGAAATTCTAACCCTCACCACTTGACTATGTTCTCAGGCAGAGACGTCTTTATGATACACACATCCATCTCTGAGCACTACTGAAAACATCCCTGTGGCGTGAGATGAAATTTGAATCTTTAAAAGTGCAAACATCGCACTTAGGTTTAGCCTAAGAGAAGGAAGAAAAAACAAAACTCTTCTCAGCTCTGAACACTGTGCGACTTCATCTTAGGGTACCCAGAAAACCTTGCATTCACAGTCTTTTGTTGAGTTAATAAATGATTACATTGTGAAATGTTACTGCCTTTGTAACTAAGATACTTGACCTACAAGAAAGGCATAGTAGCACATGCCAGTAATCCCAGAACTCAGGAGACTGCAAGGGGGTAATGAATTTGTCTGAATAAGGTTAAAACATCCAACAAGTTCTTGGTTTCCCAAATATCACATAAAAAAGTCAGCCGGCGAAAAATTAATCCATTATAGCTGATTTAAAAAGTCACTGAGAAATGGTAATCATTACATTTCTGTTAGTTTGTCATCTGCAAGAGGGATTTGACCCACTCATCTCATTTGTTAACATTTATCATTCTAGGAAGAAAGTACACGTGTACCAATGCACAAACCAAGGGAATGTATATTAGTTTTCTGTTGCTGTGATGAATAGCACAATCAAAAAGCAAGGGAGGGAAGAGAAGCCTTATTTGGTTTACAGTTTGAGAGCCAGAGCCCTTCACAGAAGGAAGCACATGGCAGGAGGCAGCCAAGGCATGGCAGGAGAGCAGGAAGCAGTACCCTCATATTTTATATGCACAGAAGTGGTAGAGAAGAAGTACTAGAAATGGGGCCACAATTTAAACCCTCAAAGTCTACCCTCAGTGACCTACTTCCTCCAACAAAACTCTGTGTCCCAGAGTTTCCACAGTCTTCCCAAACAGTGCCACCATCTGGGGACTATGTATTTAACCACATGGAGACAGGTATTTCTTACTGAATGCACATTACATCCAGTAACTGGAGTGTATGACATAGTGCAGCACAGGCTCAGACTAAGCATACAATAACTGAGACAATAGATACCCAGGCCTTTTCAGATAAGCATTAGAACACTAAAGCCTAAAAGCATTCATGGAGAAAATGCAGAAATGTTAGTTAGCTAAATTAATGCATTCACTAACGCAGGGACCTCGTGAGATGGAGACCAATGTCGGCAGCTTCGGCACAGCTGAGCACTGCATAGAACCTGATGAACAGAAAAGTCTAAAGAGCATATGTGACCCCCTCACAGAGAAAGCATGTGCTGTATACACACCTACGCAAGTCGGTGGAGGCTTCTGAGGCTCAAGACATAGAAACCTCACATGCCTGTAAGGTCCTTCCTCAGCTTTATGGGAGCAGTAGGAATAGCAGAGAGCTGCTGGGATGTAGCTTTCGGGAGCCATCCTCTGAATCAGAGTGGGCCTTCCAGTGATGCAGCTGCATCTGGAGTTACCATGCTTCAGTAATAGTCTCTCACTCACATTCCTGTTAGTCAGGGCTTTGGTTTGTGGTCGCCTCCCTTTCTAGACTGTGAAGGTGGTGTGTACGTGTGTGTGTGTGTGTGTGTGTGTGTGTGTGTGTGTGTGTGTGTACAAGTACATCTTCCCTGGAATATTTTGGCATACACACTGTACTGCTTGAATGACCACATTTCTTCATTTCTTCTTCTTTCTTTCTCATTTCTTTTTTCATGTATATACATGATCTGTGTATATGGTGATAAAAGCCCCAATATTTTCTGCATACTTTGTCATGAGTAGCTTCCATCCTGAGCCCCACATTTTACTAAGGAGATTAACAGCTATTTGAAAGAAAGGGATAGGAATGGTGAGGTGCTGTGGAGAAGCCATATTGCATTAATCAAAAACGGCTAGCGAGAAAGACCAGCCCAGAGCATGGGAGACTGATCTGAAACAAGATAGCTACAGTCCTGGTTTCAAATGTGCAAAAGATAACTGGATAGCAGACAGCTACTTGCTGCATTTCAAAATTTCATAAGGTAGATCAAGAAGTGATTTAATGGAGTGTATAGCATTAGGGTTTAGCATAGTAAGGAAGAAACTGTAAAGCATCCAAGTATTTGTGTGTGTGTGTGTGTGTGTGTGTGTGTGTGTGTGTGTGACAGAGAGAGAGAGAGAGAGAGAGAGAGAGAGCATGCATGTGTGCACTTGTGTATGTGCAAGGCCAGAAGCTGATATCAGAAGTCTTCCTCACTCTCTCCCTTCTATACTTTCAAAGCAGAGTCTCTCAATGAATCTAGAGTTTGGTTCTGCTGGGCTCCTCATCAGCCAGCCTACAGGACCCTCCTTCTCTGCCTCTCCAGTGCTGGGATTAGAGCCATGCATATGCCACTGTGGCTGGCTTTTCCGTGAGTGCTGGGGACTCAGGATGTGTGACCAACACCTTACCCTCTGAGCTGCTTCTCAGATCCCTGGCATGTTACGACAGACTTTAGGTTTTTCTTTCCATTTTTGTCATGGTCAATACACTAAGTTTCCAGGACAACTAGACACTAACTACAAGTATTTTCTTACCTTAACACTGAAAGAATTATCAACCTCAATAGGCTTGAGCCAGTGCTACAGCTCTGACTAGGGAGATGTTTTGTGCACTCTCTCTTACAGTCTATGATGATTTCCCTTCAGTCTGGGTCCAGGTTCCCATTTCCTCTTGTACCAGTTAATTATGTCAGCTGAATCCTGATGCTGCTCTTTCCTTCTCCATCCATGATATTGAGATGGATTAATATAAATAAACACATTCACAATGCTGTTAATTAAAGTAGACTCACTGCAAATTTTGGTAGAGATTTCAAGTCAGAATATTTGAATATATTTCTTTCTAACTCTATCTCATGTGGCTTTAAAACAGCATTTCTGCTACATTAGATTTCCAAACTAAACTGAAAAATCTTATTGACTACTTATTCTTTTTTTCTGCTTTGCTGATGTGCTGGATTTGAAAGTGGCACTATCTATTGGTTTTATAGTAGGGCGAGCATCCAATAAATAATTAGTGGTAGTTATTTCTAGTAGGCAGTTACGAGTTAACGTTATTTTCTTTTCAGTAAATGTGTGTATCCTTTTCAATAGTTTTACTTAGACAGTATATAATTAGAAAATATATAATAATTGTTTTAGTTCTTTTTATTTGTGTATGAGGGCTTAGTGAGTCTACATATATCATGTGCATGTAGGACTCCAGATAAGCCAGAAAAAAAAGACATTGGATACCTTGAAACTGGAGTTACAGACGGTGGCTTACAGACGGTGAGCCACTGTGTCAGTGCTAGAAACTAAACCCAGGTCCTCTGAAAGAACCCGGTGTTCTCTCTCTCCTGAGTCCTCTCTCCTGCCCTAGGGGAAAAAAAAAAGATAACAATTTTAAATGAAACTAAGACTGTGAATATTCATTACATCATCACTGTTTTTATTATCAAGTAAACATTTGCTTTCTGGAAAATGTTGATACTATGTATACATTCCATTTTAGGCTCCTGACCCCAGTCTCAGCTACCCAGGGTTTATAGTGTTTAATATGAGAATTCTTTATACATTTATAAAAATCCCCCATTTTCAGAGGGATTTTGTAAGTGTGGAACACACAAATTAGCCTATGAGACCTTATTAGGAAAAAATATGTCCATTCTTCCTTCCCTCACCTTAAGTAACAGATTGCAGGTGCATGCACTTACTCCTGAAGACTCAGGGACTCTTCAGGAGAGCGGCTTTGTCTATGCCTATCAGTAAATTGCTATAGATAAGAGCCCTACTCACTGCACTGCCCTGCCTTTTCATCCCTTCCCAGGAAGCCTGTGACAGGACTGTATCTTTTAATGAGGTTCAAGCACCTATGCATGTCCTCTGACTGAGTCTTAAAATTATCTGGGGAATTTTACACCTTTTCAAAACACCAGAGAAAGGCCGCAAACAATCTTAGAAATGACCTCAAGTCTGACTTAATGGTAATTTCCAATCAGCACAATGTGGGAAGCAGAACAGATGTCTCAGAGGAGGCAAGGGCAAAAAAGAAGGATGCAAGCCTTACTCTCTCTCTCTCTCTCTCTCTCTCTCTCTCTCTCTCTGTGTGTGTGTGTTGAAGAGAGCTATGGCAGGTGTTACTGTTGACATTGCCTTTATTTTTTTTTAAAAAAGATTTATTTTATTTTATGTGAATTGGTGTTTTGCCTGCATGTATAACTGTGTAAGGGTGTCAGATCTTGGATTACAGACAGTTGTTAGTGGCCATGTGCATGCTGGGAATTGAACTCAGGTCCTCCAGAAGAACAGTCAGTGCTCTTAACCACTGAGCCATCTCTCTAGCTCCAACATAGCCTTTCTTAAGCCTGGGTGTTCCTCACTGGTGCTCATTTCATAAGCGAGCATCATCACCCAGCAGTGTGCATGACTGCTAAACATGGCTGATGATACCATGTGGCCCAGAGTTCCAATGTGAAATTGTCTAGATTTTTTTTAACTCAGTAAAAGCAAATTTTAAGAATATTTTTGAAAATTTCATATACACCTCTTCCATCTCTCTCCTTTCCAACCACTCTTGTTTTTCTCTCTCTCAAACTCATGACTTAAACACACACACACACACACACATACACACACACACACACACACACACACACACCTTAGACTAAACCAGTAAGTTGTGCTGTATATAAATGTTTAAGGCTAACCACTAGGATTGGGATTTTATCCCTGAAGAACACTGGAACCCCCTCACTTCCCTGGAGTTAGCTGCCTTGATCTTCATCTAGGTATGAGGTCTTGTCCACATTGCCTCCATCCATGTCGACATGTTGACTCGAGCGGTCTTCACAGGTCTTATTTAGGCAGACATATTGTTGATACTTCCTGGAGGCAGCCTCCCTGCCATATGAGGAAGACACCATTCAGGAGCAGACAATCCAGTCTTCACATTTATCTCATGTCATCTTCCTCACATGCTCCCTGAGTCTCAGGTAGAGGAACTGTTACAGGTGTGGGTCTGGGCAGCCCATGTCATTTCTTTCTATATCTGACCACTTGGTGCTCTCTGCACTAGCTTTTACCTCTGCAGACAGATGCTTCTCTGGCAAGCAGTAAGAGCTACAGTTATCAAGAGACCAAATGAGTAGGGCTCCCAGCTGAGCGCAAGGAAGGAAGGATGGTCAGAGAGTGCATGATACCTAAAATAGACTTAAAATTTCCTCATCCTAGAATAGCTTGCTAATTATTTTTGCAAGAACATTTGCTGGAATCTTTTCACATGATATGTCCCTTTAGTTTAGTCAGGTAGTTCTCAAATATGTATATATAATTATAATCCAAGGTACAACATGAAATAATTCAAAATTACTCAAATAATCTAGAAGGACATTTTGGATTACAAACAAATAAAACTTTAGAACAGAAATAAAATGTATACCACCTAAGAACCTTGTTCAGATAAAAAGGGCCTCTGGGTATTTAATAAATAAATTCTGAATTAAAAAACAGATATTTATATACACATTAGTGTCTGCAGGGATTCAATTCCTTAGCTAAGGTTTGATGGAGCACCGAGCACAGAGCAAGTACTGAACTACCCCAGTTCTGTGCATCTTTTTTCCCCAACTTCATCTCTCAGGTTGTGTATCATGAGACTTGGAGTGTTCACTGAACGGAATTGTAACTATATTTTCAACTTGTTAATGAAATGATCAATTCACTCCAAATTTAAAAAAAAATATTTTCTCTCTCCCCTGGGATTTTGGTCAGCAGTTTTTATGTGGGAGTTGCACTCACCCAACACCAGCTGTGCCAGGTCTATGATCCAAGGGTTTGTTTTTTTTTTTTTTATTGTTCCCACTGAATAGAGATACGAGAACGGCAGCTTGCAAACTCTGGAGGAAGCTTGTGAGATGGAGCACAAACACAGATGCAGAGCCTGATGTGACGTTGAGCCCTAGACCAGTTCACCATGAAGAATCCTAACTCCCCTTCATCCTCACTATTCTTCATCTCCATCTCCTAACAACTCTCCATTTTGGCCCTCTGGACCAAAAGCTAACAGGATTTCGGGCCATTTGAAAAGATCGGCCAAGTCAGAGGAGCCCTGGGCGAGAGCTCAAATGTGCATCCGAAAGAGGCCTCTCCTCTCCAGAAGTTCACTTTAGGCTACAGAGACAAAAGTGCATAGCTTTGACAGAGCAAGATTTTCACTAGACTACAGAGAAGAAAACACACACATCTGTCCACCTGGGAGAGATGTGACACATTTCCACGGAGATGCTCTGAAACCTGAGACTTGGCCAGGGCAACCCCACCAGCAGAGCCCATACTGGAAAGTTCTATCTAGCAGAGAGTAAACTTTGCTGGGATTTCAAGCAGGTAGCTACAGACTCAGGTGTGACACAAGTTCCAGAAGCTATTGGAAAAGCCCAGAGGAATCGTCTTGTTTGTGGTATGGACTGTGTTTCCTGGTTTCCCTTGAGGATTAGAGCATCTTCCCAATATTTCAAATGTTTCCCCCAAGTGTCCTCTCCTGGCAGGATTGCATCTTGGGGGGTGTTTACTGGTCACAGTTGACTGCCCTGCTCAGTGGTGGGTTTTCCCCCTCTTTGCTGGGGGCTGTGCTAATTACACATTCTGCTGCTTCTTAATTAAATTCTTAATCTCTATGGGCCTTTATAACAGAAAGGCTTTAGTTCTAGCCTGCAGGAAAAAAGAATGTAAGAGCAGCAAATAGCACACAAAATGAAACCATTCATAATTGTTTAAATGGGAAAGCTGGCGTCTGCTCATTCCATTTATTCTGCTATCTACAGAATTTCTCATTGAATGCAAGAATAATCCCCAAGCTCAGCAGCTTGGGAAATGCAATCTTATATAATACTCAGAGTCCATAAATCTGCAAAATCACAGAGAGTTCAGCCATGTTTGAATGCTTGAATGCAGGCAGAAATCTGACACTTAGGCTGCCCCAGATAGAAACAATCCCTTAAGCCTTTGTTTTCACAGATATTTGTCCATCTCTCCCTGCTTCTTGAATAGTTTATCACTCTAGCTCATAGATGAAGGAACCCAAGAACCTGCACATTGAAGTTCATCCAGCCACTCAGCAGCTCCATCAAGAGCAGCCCAGTTCCGAATTCCATGATGGAGTCCCTCTTGCCTTCCCACACTCTGACCTCCGTGATGCCAACCACTCTGAACCCAGTATCTTTGTTTATGTCTTGTGGTTCTTTCATACCTAACAGCCATGTGAGATTTGCTTTCTACTCTGTCACTAGAGGCCCCCTCTCTGCTAGGAATGCTTCTCTTCTCCCCTTTCACCAGCTCAAACGTCTTCACAGTATGACTTTGTGTCCTCTAGTCTTGTTATTTCATAGGGTAGTATACAGTCACATTTTCCTCTGCAATCGAGCATAGTGGATTTACACTTTTCTGTCTGGTTTAAGCATTTGATTATTTATTATTTATTGCAATCCTAGGGGCTCATCATTTTGATTCTCATTACTCTATCCATGTTCAGATCCTGGCTCCATACTTCCTTTCCACCCATCCACCCTTACAGCCGCCCACTTCTTTACTGCCTGCGAACTGCTCAGCACAAGCAAAGAACTGTTCTGGACACATGAGGAGGTCAAGGCCTTGCAACTTGACCTGTAAATTCAGTTCACTGTCAACAAGCTCACATGAACAACAAAAAAAAAGGATGTTTATTTTTGTAATTTGTTTTTTCCCAACTATCTCTTAATCCTGTGGATATTTGTTGAGCTGTTGTCTGCACTCCTGTGCTAGACACAAACTCAACAGGTGCAGACTTGGTCTTTCTGATTAGTGACATGTGAACAAAAGTTAACCGGTTCAGGCAGAAATCAGTGCTGAGGCAGTAGACCTCGAGCCTCAAAGCCTGCCTGTACTGCACAGGCAGAATCTGTCTCAGAAAAAGTACAAAGTCTCTCTCTCTCTCTCTCTCTCTCTCTCTCTCTCAATATATATATATATATATATATATATATATATATATATATCCATCCTGTCTCTCCCTGCTGGATATAGAAGGAAGTCAGGGTCTCATGAATTCTAGGCAACAGTTCTACCATTGGGCCACATTCCCAGTCTTCCAGTCTAAATTCTTATGAATATAGTTAATCAAATTTATTCACTAAAAATCTCATTAATCATGTCTGGAAGTTGAGCATGCTTTAGTAGTTGTAGCTTTAGAAAGTAGCCAATGTGCTCTTTGCATTTGCAGAGACACAAGCATGTTTGATTTAGAAATACACGAGAACATTTCTGACATAAAACATCTGACCCGTCCTATTTTGCCTCCCTCCCTCATGTCTTTTGCCACCCCTTAGTTTTGTCTGCCTTTTAAAGCTGTGACCAATTAGACCACAAACTCATAAGGAAAGCAAGGTCTTTGTCCATGCCGCGCAGAACTAGGGCAACAATCCCATATTAGAAAAGGCACACTTTCCTTGTGTGTGGTCAGATTGAAGCTGCACAGTCAGCATTCCCACATCTTTTGTCTGGCCTGAGAAAATAAAACCTGATTTTTGCTTTATGTTTCCCCCAATTCCACATTTATTTTTAACAAACATTTCTGGGGCTTCTTACTTCCTCTGTACACTTGATATGTGCTTAGGAATTAGGAGCATGGACAAAACCACATTGATGATCTAAGTCCCAAAGAAAGACGCCTACAGAATTTCTATACACATTCTATGTATATGAACCCAACTGTCCTTTTTCTCTCACTGGATCTCTTGTATGAAGTAGAGCCAGTGCAAATGTTCAGAAATCGCTTTTAAAGCTTAAGCCTAAGACAGCTGAACAAAGCGAACGTGGCCGATCTATTGCCAGACCAGCTGTGTACAGCTGCTCTTAAGCATGGCTCATTCCTTTGGGCTGGGAATTGCATCCATATTTCTCAGGGAACACTGGCCATTTGTCCTGGAAACAGACTCTGCTGGACAAAGCTAAACAGAGCCGGCTGGTTCCCGTGAGAAGACCATGTCGCTTCGAAGACAAAGAAAACAAGAACCAGAGCTGAGCTCATTCTCAGAGGGGATGAACTAGGAGCCGACCCTCTCTATCATGGCAAGACTTTTCATATCTTGCCTGCTAATGACAAAACATTGCAGTGTGTCACTTTCTTAGGGCATTAAAGGTAATGATGGCATTTGGCAATATATCCAGGCAAGATATATTCTGGATAAAACTACTTTTATTAATCCTAAAGTTTTAATTAAATTTGGGATTTCTTGTCTATGCTAAATTTATTGGACAAATTCTAGATTTTAAAAATCACATCTGGGTTAGAATTAGATTCCAGAGCATAGACATAAGACAAACAAAACCCTAACAGAGAAACACACATAGTGGAGTGCAGATGTACAAAGACTGTAGGAATAGGTAACTGACCCAGGGTTGATGTGGCTGCCCATGCTCCAGATCTTAGGAGCTCCATTCCAAACTTCAAGTACAAAAGTAGTCTCTGGAACACAGACAGCAACAGCAAAAAATTAAATCACCCCTCCCCAATCAGGGCATATGCAAATATTATGATGTCATTTGCATATAGTTAACATAGCTACAATCATATTTGCATATGTAAGACGATCTGTTCTTTCTATTGACAAGACATTCTTTTCACATCCATAGTTCCTGTTGCAGCTGCCCTTTTGTACTCCTTGGAGAAGACTGCCACAATCATAATCGTTTTTTCCTATTCTTGGAATCTGTGTGGCTTCTGATTTCTGTATAAGTAAATACAATTGCTTCTAGGAGAGGATTTTGTTTATTGTTTCTACACTAGTGAACCTTAAGAAACTGGGCAACTAAACAAAGTATAAGTACATTATTATGGTGTTTGGAACATACCACTGCCTGCACCTTTTCACAGATAATAGAAGGTCAGAGACAGAGGCCAGAGAGGGCTGTGCAGTGGGAACCAGTTTCATAAAACAGTGGTCCGGGGTACAGTTCAGTGGTAAAGAGTTGGTGACTTAGTTCTGCTGTTGTGAACTGCGACAACTTTTATAAAGGAAAGCATTTAACCTGGGCTGGTTTACAGGTTTCAGCATGGTGGGGAGTTTGATGGCATGCAGGCAGACAGTGCTAGAGGAGCTGAGAGTTCTACATCCAGATCTGAAGACAACAGGAAGAGAGAGAAGACACTGGGCTTGCGTGGAGCATTTGAAATCCAAAGCCCACCCCCGGTGACTCACTTCAACTAACAAGGTCACACCTACTCCAACAGGGCAATACTTCCTAACCCCTGTCAAGTAGCAACCAAGCATTCAAGTCTATGAGCCTTATTCAAACCACCATAGTTTGCATGCAGGCTTGAAAACCCGAGAATGTCCCCCATAGACTCCTGTATACAGTTACTTGATTCCCAGTTGATGCTCTTTGAGAAGGTTATGAAATCTTGCAGAGATGGAGTCTCATTGGAGGGAGGCCTTACGTCACTGATAGATAGAGATTTTATGACCTTGTCTCACTTCCTGATCTGTCTCTGCTCTTGCAGTCAGCAGGCTTCCAACATCGGCCATCATGCCCTTCATGACAGACTCTGGAACAGGAAGTCAAAGTAAATGTTCTTTCTTAAATTGCTTTTGTCAGGGTATCTTACAGCGACAGGAAAGTGATGAAAACATTTTGCCTAGCATGCACAAGGCACCTCGTTCCACCCCCAAGACTCTTCAAAGGAAAGGGCAGGCTCCTTGTCCAGGTGGCGAGTGCTGAGTCACTGCTTCCTGAAGGTGTTAGCTGGAATGGGTGTCTCAGCTGACCCAGAGTGTGTCATGCTTGTATTTCTTTGACTTCTCTGTGCACTGTTTCACTTAGTGACTTAGTGCTGCTGTGCCCTGGCAAGGCCTCTAAAAAGATCACCAGAGATGCGAACTCTCTGAAATGCAAAATCAGGGTTTGTTGAAAATTATTACGAGTCACACAACAAGGACCCCTGTCTGGCACACAGACGTGACAGTGGCCAGAGGAAGTGCCGCCATTTTGGGAGCTGGGTTTTTAAGGGCGTGAACCACAAAGCAGGGTTACTTGGGGTGACGGATGTAGGTGTGCTGTGAATTAGCTCATGCTCTGGGACTTTTTATAGTTTAGCATTCCTGGACCCCACCTGGGTAGTGTGGCTGGTGGGTGGACCATCCAGGTGTCCTTAGATAGCACTAAGCTCATTCTTTCTTGAAACTGGGCAGGCCCCTGCCAGGAATATGAAACTGAACCCTATTGTATCTTTATGGCTACTAGAATACAAAATGGGCTTTCTTGAACTAAGTTTGCTCTCTTCAGTGCACCTCCTGAGAAGAGAAGGGTACAGCAGTATTCAATATCCATTTCCAGTCTGAGTGGTTTTTATATTTGCTACAAACATTTGTCTACATATATATTCCAGTTTTTAAAATCAAATTATCTAGGCTTTTTTCATTGTTGAATATTTAATTTATCATGACTTTCATTGCTTCATAACTTATGGAAGCTCATTATCTATACTTTTAGTTGTTTGCTTATTTTTATTTTATTTTACTTTATTACAAACTCTCTTACATAGCCCAGTGTGGTAGTTTGAAAGCAAATGGCCTCCAAAGGGAGTGACACTAATGGGGGGTGTGGTCTTATTGGAGTAGGTGTGGCCTTGCTGGAGGAAATGTGTCACTGTGGGGGTGGGCTTTGAGGTCTCCAATACTCAAGCTATACTCATTGAGACAAACCACTTCCTGTTGCCTGCAAGATCAAGATATACTCTTTCTCCACTCTCTGCTCCTTCTCCAGCACCATGCCTACCCCGTGCCATGATGTCCTGCCATAATGATAGTGAACTAAACCTATGAAACTGTAAGACACCCAATTAGATTATTTTCTTTATAAGAGTTGCTGTGGTGATGGTGTCTCTTCATAGCAATAGGAACTCTAATTAAGACACCCAGCATGTCCTTGAATTTATGATCCTCTTGTCTCAGCCTTCCTGGTGCTGGGGTTACAGGCACATACCAGATCTTTCTGCCATTTTTCTCCCTCAGACTGCTGAGTGATGTTTGTTTGTTCGTTTATTTATCTCATGTAGACCAGGCTGGCCTTTAATGGCCAGATTCTCCTGCCTCTACTTTTTGTAGGTATGCACAGGCAGTGTTTCTGAGGTTCTGGGGATCAAGCCCAGGGTCTTATGCATACTAGATAAGCACCCAATCAGACTGAGTTACATCTCAAGCCCCTAATTTTATTTTTCTATGATATTATTGAAAATATGATACTTGTGCAATGTACATAATATAGATTAAATTGTATTTTATATTGTTACTAGATTAACCTAGTATCCTTTAGAAAATAATTTTAATATCCCTATTTACTGTTGGATGTACCCACCCTGCATCAGAAGGTTATGTATATTTAAGGGTACCTGAAGTTTGTAATTGCATGGCTCTTTGTGATAGGACTACTCATATATTAAGACCCCATAGTTGGCAATTGTCTCAACCAATGTTCTATTTCTGTGAAGAGACACCATGAGCATGATATCTTTTAAAAGAAAGCATTTAATTGAGGCCTGCTTACAATTTCAGAAGTTTAGTCCATTATCATCATGGCAGGAAGCAGGATGTCATGCAGGCAGACATGGTGCTGGAGAAGTAGCTGAGAGTTCTACATCCATATCCACAGGCAGCAGAAATAGAGACAATGGGCCTAGATTGAGCATTGAGTGCCCTATCCCCAGTGACAGAATTCTTCCAACAAGGTCACACCTCCTAATCCCTATTAACAAAGATTCAAACCTATGAATCTTTGGGCACCATTCTTATTCAAACCCCACAGTGATGTTGAATTCTCAAGTCAGTTCATTGTTCAGTCTTCCTTCATCTGATCAGTATCAGCTCATCATCTGCTTTGTACATCAAACAGCTTCTGCAACAGGCACAAAGTGCCTCCCTTCACAGAATGGGTGTGGCTTCACACTGACTACTTAGCACTACAGAGAAGGCTCCCAAGGACATGACCAACCTTGTGTGAAGAATTCTACCACCAAGAAACAAAGAGCATCTCTGTTTTCACATTGATTTACAAGGCTTGTTTCTATGAACACATGTCAAAGTGTTGATCTTGTTTGGCACTCAATGGACAGTAAGGAAACTGTGACCACACTGAGTGTGCACAGAGTACAGTTTTCAGTTCATCAGTGACGATCAGCTGAGAACACACACTTGGGAGATGAGCTTATTCTTTATCATGACTCTTAGCCTAATAATGAATATTACTCTGCAGGCCACAGTAGACACCCTCTTCATCATAAGAGGTTCCTTTATAACATCCTGGGTTTTCTTCCTTGTCATAATTCCTTCACAACATCCCCTGGAGTTCATCTCCTCTGCTCATGCCTGCCTTTCTGCTTACAAATGACAACCTCTGAAAATGGCTTCATGTAGGCCATCCAGAAGATGTGAACTCTGGGTTGAAGTCGGTATGGAAAGTGATCATAATCAATGAAAAACCCCATGTCTCCAAGCAGGCTGGGAACTCCTAGTATATACATGTCTGGAAACTCTTCTGTTTTCACACTGTCTATCTTGTAAGTGCTGTGTTGGCAGTTGATAACTGTGAGTTTTTCTGAATATAATACTGCAGTATTGGTTCTCCTGTTATGCCAGAAAGTGGCAATTTTCCAAAATCAAACACTAACAGAATAGCAAGCAAATCAAGATTTCTTTTCTTTCTATTCTCTGAATAGAGTGCACACTTGTTTATATGAATGACCTCTACATAGACATAGAAAGATCAAATGACATTCTTGTCATTTGTGTCACCCCTCAAGATATCCAGCTGGGTTCTATTAATTACATTTTCAGTTAGGTGTTTTTGGAGGGAGCATTTTTATCACTTATACACTTATTAGAAATGTGAAAATGAGCATAGGTCTTGTAGGTGATTGATATTTCAAATAATTGTCCTAGACTTTAAAAAGTATTTTGGATTCTGTCTATCCAATAATGAACACAATACATGTTACATTCACTGTCTGGCTGCTGTCTCTCAATACAGATAGCTGTAAAGCCACCAGTGTTGCCTTTATGGAAAAATAAGACATTATTAACCATGGATGATGGGGAGACACAGGAGAAAGAACCCCCATTTCTGGGGACTTTCTATGGTCCAGGTATGTCTGTGCTGCACATGTGTTCCCTTCAACTACAAAAGCAAGGCTTTGGGGACTAAGATGTTACGTGTTCCTATGAGCTTGTCAGGTCCCACAGATACCAAGGTAAAAGTGACACTATACTGAAATCATGAGGTTTATTTTTTTGTGTGTTTCAGTGTTTGTCTTTACTCAAACTATCCTTAACTATAACGTAAATTTATTTTATTTAATTCGATAGCTGAAGTTTAGAGAATAAATTCTTAAACATTCTAAAATCATCAGCTGACCCCTCTGTCAACTGAAATTTTTTTCTCTGAGAATGACATTGTATTTTCTCGAGAGTCTGAAGTAAGACAGGAAAAAACAGCTTTTTTCTTTTGTAATTCTTATGTTTCTATTACATAAAGTATTAGGTTGGCCTTGTGTTCAATTTCAAATGCATTGCCATTTAGCTGCTGAGATAACTCCAGTCAGTCTCCGTCAGATAAGGGAGATGGAATTTTCAAGACTGTGGTGTCTGCCTGTGGTGTTCAAGTATCTGTGATCTCAAAGTTGATTTTTCAGGCTCGGAGAGATGGGCGTGGAGGACTGCTTGCTTTGTCGATGTCTTTGCCCTGTTAGGCCCCTCAGCTGAGGAGCTGTCAGTGTCTCTCTCTTGTAGGCTACCAGGGTAAAGAAGGTCCCAAGTTTAGCAGTGATGTGGAAAGCCAAGGAGAAGACTGTCTGTGGGATTGGCTCTCCTGGAGAATTAACTAATGACTTCGAGGAATAAAGGTGGAAACTGAAATGTTTTCCAGGAAGCAGGCAGCTGAGAGGAGAGGGTGAGCTCTCCCCACAGGCCTGCTGAGGGGTGTGCTCAAACCTGCAGGCCACTGGAGGCATTAGCAGAGTAGATGGGACTTGTAGCCACCATTGACTCCAGTGATAGACCAGGACAGACTGAGGCTGTATCTGTGTTCCCAGACACTGAGAGTCACCTGTCCACCATCCCTGACTGGGTTTAAGTGGGAGCAATAGGCTGAAGTGGGAGGTGGGAGGACCCTTAGCACAACTTTAGGTTCACAAACTGAGACTTTTGCCACCATTGTGGGCCAGCGAGCTGTTTCTCTTGGTTATCCGTTCTACCTTTGATGGTTCCTGTGCTCAGTACTTATAAAAGCCCAGTTTGCTCAGTCATCTTTATTCAGTAGTCTGTGTACTCTGTCTCCCAAATATTTACGGGATGACAGAAGATACTCGTGCTAGGGGACTGAGCAGTCCATGAGACACAGCTCTGCTTCTGAAGACATGGAGATCTCAGACCAGACAACCCTGAAGTAGACAGTGAAGATACCGTCTTGACCCTAAGCCAGGGGTGAAGCAGGATTGCTTTCTGCATCTCTCCTCTTCTTTGTCTTTTGATCTTTTTGTTAATGGAAGCTTCCAGAGGCTCTGCATGAAGGAGCAGCTTAATGTGTGAGTGTCTGTGAGTGTCGACTGAGAAATCATTATCTACCTTACTGAACATTTCATTTTAGAACGTTTGCAGGAGAGACCTGAATATGCAGTTCTTATATGCTCATGTGAGTACTAGCAGACAGACACACACGTTCTTTGTGGTGCTGGCACCGGGGTGACTTCTCATTTAGAGGCTGGGACAGTGGAGTGTGGAGTTCATGGAATGAAGACAATGGGATGCAGGCACAGGTTCTGAAGAGCCTCAGCTTTTGTCACACTTCTGAGATTCCGGAGATGACAGAGACATCTTCACAGGCTCTTCTCCCCCTCCCTATATCACAGTATATGCCTCTGTGTTATATCCGGTTTCGTGTCTAAGAGCATACTTGCACTTCTGTGTGTATGTATGTGTCTTAGGGTTACTATTGCTGGGATGAAACACCATGACCAAAGCAAGTTGGGGAAGAAGGGCTTATTTAGCTTATCCTTCTGCATCATAGTTTATTATCATAGGAACTCAAGCAGGAGCAGGAACCTGCAGGATGCAGCGGCTATGGGGGAGTGCTATTTCATGGTTTGATCCTCATGGCTTTATCTGTCTCTATCCTTATATACTGGACTACCAGTCCAGGGCTGTCTTACCAACAATGGCCTGAGTCGCTCCAGTTTAGTCAATAATAAATGCACCACCGGCTTGCTTACTGGTGAATCTGGATGGGGCATTTTCTTAATTGAGGTTTCCTATGCCTAAATGATGTTAGCATTATCAAGTTGACATAAAATTAGCACCCCCTTCTCTGTCTCTCTCCTTCCCTCCCTCTGTCTCTCCCTTTCTTTTTTTCAGCACATATAGATGTGTTATTTGCATGTATATCTGTGGACCACTATGTGCCTGGTGCCCATTCAAGTCAGAAGAGGGCATCAGATCCCCTGGAACTGGACTTACAAGTGGTAAGTCACCATGTGGATGATAAGAGCCAGGTCCTCTGTAAGAACATCCAGTGCTCTTAACCCCCAGGCTTTCTGCTCAGCTCCTACTTTAAGTTTTTGAAGTGTTCTCATAGGTATTGTGCATAAGCAAGCAGTCAAAATAGCTCCTATCCACATCCCCAAGTGCCATGAAGGCAGAGGGAATGTTCATCATGCAAGTGCATAAGCAAAGTAGGCAGTTTCTTCTTCACACCCAGATGAAGGGTTTGAACATAACAAGGCTGTTATGCTCTGACAGTGACACCAATATTCTCTGACGCTGTGCTCAGGCAGTCTGCCTGGGGCCAGTGGTAAGATTCCAAGGCTTCACAGAGGAGGTAAATGTCCCTTGAGAACTCATGCTGGATTAGGCATGGCATCTGCTGCCTCTTGAGCTGTAGAGAGCCTTGGACTTATTTGTCCTCTACTCTGCAAAGGAAGAGAAAATATTTCTTCACTGTCTCTACTCATTCAACTCTTATTTCTAAAATGGTTTCTTGAATCCCAATATTAATGTTTTGCTTTTGAATCACAATATTGATATTTTATTTTCTTAAGGCTAGAGGTCTGGTAGGAATGGGTACAGATATTCTATATCAGAGTCTCTCAGATACATTTAAAACACTGTTCCCTGGACACCAAGCATGAGCTTCTCAGTACTGGTTACTGAGCACAGTACAGGAGATACATAGTGTCTTACACTGGGAGATCTTAGAGACAGATGCTTGTGTTTAAAGTTCAGCTCTCAGACTGGCCATATGTATCATCTCAATAAAGCCTAAGTGTCCCAGACCCTTTGATGCAGGTTGATAAGAACCAGTTCTTATGTTGGGTAAAACAACCCAGTGATTAAAACACAGCAAATGTAACATATATTTAAAACTGTTAATAAAAAAATTCATCACCTTACAACCACTAATAGCCTCATACTGTAGTATCATTAAAATATGAGAGAACTGGCTGGTTATGCAGCTCATTGACAGAACACCTGTCAGGGACATAAAAGGTCTCAACATACGAGCACATACAAACACACACAAACACACACACACACACACACACACACACACACAAATCCCACAGGGAGAGAAATGATCCCTAGACTGATCTTAAATACCATATTCTGTCCATATTTTTTGATCCTCATTTCCAAAGGAGACCATGGAATTGAGAGGAAAAGAAGATTAAAATGTACTGTGAGGAACCATTTGAGTCTTCACTATTGCTGAATTGTGTCTGCATCCTAAATTGGCCTCTAAGTCCAACTAAAGCCCCCAAGCCTCTGCTGGGCTTTTGATCAACTCAGAGTGTAATCCTTTCCATTTCAGATGGATTTGCTCTCAGAATCAACTGTTGAATTAAAGACGACAACTCAATCTTTCCTGAATGCCAGTGCATGGGATTTTCTTTCCTTGTTGTAATTTCTGAAAATTATTGCACCAAAATATCTCTCCTGAATTTGTAAATCAATTTAAAAAGTCACAATAAAATGTTCCTATTAAGAATGATGAGTAACTATGCTGATTAGCCTGATGGGCATTTTATAGGCAGTGTTTATAGAACTAAATATCACACTGGCATTCTGAGCTGCCTGGGCTACAGAGTACAATCTTTCTTTAAAAAAAAAAAAATCAATTAGATTTTAAAGCAATTCACTCTAACTCATAAATATATAATTACTAAATACATAATAATCACTTAACAATTTAAAAGTAACATGGAAAGAGAAAAATACCTCATGAACAGAAAAACAAATTCACCATGCTTTCCTGTAATTGATTTGTAAATTTCCGTTGTCTTTTCTATATGAACCTGGCAATGCACAAGTAGTGAAAAAAATCATTTTCCTGACCAGAGCCTCTTACATAAATAATATATTGTTCTTTTCCTATCCCTCTCCACCGGACTTAAACAATAGACATTGCAAAGGAAATGATGTCAATCCCCTGTTGATAAAGTCACACTACACTGAAGGAAACAGCACACTGGAGTGGCTTCTGGCTTCTGTAGCTTGTCACGATGTCTCTAGGAGCTCTTGACAATTTTGCAATGTGAAATATAATTGCATTATAGCCCATGTCAACTTATACATACATATCTTTCAGTATATATTCTTCAAAAAGGACAAATATGAATTCTGAGGAAAAAAATAGTTCTTGGGCATCAGGGTTTATAGCTTTGATGTGTATAACTGTTTTGATTACATCTTGAAGTCTGATAGTCATTCTGAGGCCTTTCTCAGCTCTTCATTCTCGAGCGAGGAATTCTGGCTGAGTTTACAGACGACTGTGAGTAAAGAAGGGCGTTTATCAACTTAATCATGCTGAAACATGGCTGACGGTACATTCAGAGCAAGCACATGAAATAATATGAGGACATTGGAGGAGGATCTCAGATCTGTCTGGAACAAATCTGCAGAGTCACAGTGCAGTACATGGCAAATCCATCTGCTCCGCAGGGAAGGAACTCCTCTCATGGATATTTAGTAACTGCTGGATGGTGTTCCAGCTCAGTGACCTATTTTATCAGTTTTTAAAACCTATGGAGAGCTACATGTCAGCATCCCCATCACACTACTTAAGAGTTCTCTCAGATAGCGTCTTGTCTAAGCTATTACTTTGGGGGTAGTGGTGTGGCTTCCATGTCTCTCCCTCTCAACTATGCATCTAAAATCACTGGTATCACAGGAAAAGTAGCCTCCTTGCACTTCAGAGTCAGCAGAAATATATGAGTCAGGTCTGCCATATAGTTTATGGTGACCCTGCAGATCATAAACACAGCTCCTGGTGGCAATAGGAACACAGACCCAGACACGGCCTTCAGAGGCAGCCCAGGCTATGGACATCAACATGATCTCAGGCTGCAGCACAGACCACAGGCATTTACATGGCTTTCAGTGGTAACACAAGCCCAGGACATCAACATAGACCCTAACCACAGTAGGATCTTGGACCCAGATGTGGCCTTCAGTGTCAGCATGGACCTCAGGCTACAGCATGGCCTCAAGTGGCTACACAGGTACTACCATCAACATGGCCCCCATGGTAGCAAAGTACAAGGCTTGGTCATCAGCATGGACCACATAATTCTACAGAGATCTCAGACTTCTCCATATCCTGGGGCAGAAGGGGATCACATACACTAACGTGGCCTCTGGGGGCATCATGGACCATAGAAGTCAGCATCTATGTATGGTCCAAGCTGCTGCACATCACCCTGTCAATCCTACTGGGCAATGACATGCTCCTGCCGACTTCAGCCTTCTCTCTCACCTGTCACTACTGTGATGCCTCCAGTTCTGTCTCTCTCCACAGAGCTTGTACTGTTCCTTTTTTCTATCTTTCCCATCTTTCTATCACATATTTGTTCATCAAAGTGGTACCAGGCCATGTGAGGTGCAGCCTGGCTGGCTTCTGCTATGCCCTTTTTAAACTATTAACTGGCCATGATTATTAAGGGGGCTTCCTTTGTATTGGAATGAAAAGATATAGAGGCTTTCATATTAATTTAATAAGGATGTAGACCTCCTGGAAGCCATTGCTGTCTTGGTAAGTGATACATTGAGGTGTGAAAAAGGCACCCATGTTATAATAGGATGAATTTACTCAGAATGGATGGCTAGTGTCATCAATACTAGAGATTATGTACCCTGGTCCACTACCGTTCCAGTGTGCTCAGGGTGGCTTTGGGACAGAGATGCAATCCCTTCCTTCACTGATTTGTCAGGCAAGATCCTGTTCTAGCCAGAGGGAAAACACACAGATCAGGCAAACTTTAGAACTGGGAAGCAACAGACACTGACTGTTTGTAGTAAGGGAGCCCCATGTTCTGGGCCTGCAGGCCTTCTTGCATAGATGCTCAAAGGACCAGATATTAAGACAGACTAGAAGGAATACAGGCCTGTCAAGTGACATAATCCTGGAAGTCACTAATTGGCTTAAATCTTTATAACTAAAAAAAAAAAAAAAAAAAAAAAAGTTTGTGCCCAGGGGTAGAGGATCCATAATAACAGCAATAATAATGCCAAGCATGTCAATATTCTAGAAATAATGTCTCAATTTAATCTATCTATGCAATAGGAATATTAGCAAAGAATAATGAAGCCTGAGAATGTGACACAGCTGGTAAAGCACTTGGCTAGCCTGTGTGAAGTCCTGAGGTTAATTGCTAGTACCACATAAATTAGACATGGTTCTGCATGCCTGTGGAGGCAGAAGGTTCAGGAATTTATGGTCGTCCTCTCTACATAGCCAGGGGAAGGCCAACCTGAACTATGTATGTAACCTTCCCTTCTTAAAATAAAAACTACAAAATGAAACAATAGATCCAGCTCACACGTGTAGGTAGTTGCTGCTAAGTGCTTCAGTTCCACCTCTAGGACCAAGTTGTCCTCTGGTCTACACACACATGTGCGCACGCACACTCACACCCACCCACACCCACACCCACACACACACACACACACACACATCCACACACATGCACACACACACACATCCACACACATGCACACATACACAGGATAAATAAATGCAGGGAAAAGGTGAAGAAAAGAAGAAAAA
>PVIH01007828.1:56559-96976 GCA_004025045.1 Sigmodon hispidus
GGAGAGGAGGGTGGTAGGGAGGAGGCAGGGGAGAAGGGAGGAGAGGAGGGTGGTAGGAAGGAGGCAGGGGAGAAGGGAGGAGAGGAGGGTGGTAGGGAGGAGGCAGGGGAGAAGGGGGAGGATGAAAGGAAGAAAGGAAGGAAGGAAGGAAAAGAAGAAAGAAAAGCCTAGATGATGCTATGGTCTTAACTGAGCATCAGTGTGTGGAAGGCACTGCTCCCCAACAATACTTAAAGGTTAAATAAATTACAAAAGAACTAGCCTCATCAATAAATAATGTATCAGTGGGGCTTAGGTGAAGGATGTATGTAGTATAAAGTTTCTGGCCCAGACTAACCTTGAGATCCAGACCTGCCTGAAACTGCTTAGCTCTGCCTAGCCCTGAGATCCAGACCAGCAGTCCCAATGTCCCAAAGAAACACACAGAAGCTTAAATTAATTACATGCTGTTTAGCCTATAGCTCAGGCTTATTGCTAGCTAACTCTTGCATTTTAACCCATTTCTATTATTTTGTCTTACCAGGTGGCCCGTGGCTTACCTGAGTTCCTTTACATCTTGCAGTCTCAGTGGCAGCTCACAGCATCTCTCTCTGACTCCACCCTTCTTCCCCCTGTAATTCTGCTTGGATTTCCTGCCTGCTTCTAAGATGCCTTGCCATAGGCCAAAACAGTTCCTTTATTATTCAATGGTAATTCACAAGGTACAGAAAGACATCCCATATCAGAAGTAGGTCTCTGGGGCCTTCCTTTGAAGGATTTTTATTTTCCAAGGGCCTCTCCTGTCTGGATATTTTCTGCTGTTGTGAGGCAGGCAGTATCCTGTGCCATATGCTTCATGTTCCCAAGACTGCATTTTTTTTCACTCACCTCAGCAACAGGATAAACTCAGCCTCAACTGAACCATGGGCCACAGCAGCTTTTCCTCCCTTGTGTTAATTTCTCAAAGTCTTTGTCACAGCAACATGACAAAACGTATAACTGGACAGGCTAATGTACATTTTGAGGATAAATTCAATGCATTTTCCATTAAACTACTTTCCTCTGCTCTCCTTACATCTTTGCTATATCAATAAATAATTATCTAACTAAAGCACTGCATAATGAGACTGGAAAAATAAATTCCATCCTAGGTGTATTCCTCAGTTATTCCTGTTCAACTTCCAAACATGAGTGAAGACATACCTCACATGATATCAGAAGAGCTGGACAAGATGGCAGAAGGATTAATCTCCATTAAGACCCTGTGATCATTATTTAAGGAAATAGCCACAGGGCACCATGGTCTATCTTCCTAGATCAGTACTGACTTGATCTAGTTTTGTTTGGCTCATACCTCCTACACAGCAAGCCACAGCCCTGAATCTTAATACATATTCCTGCATCAGGACCTCTGACTTCCTTATCTATCTGCAGTGATTAAGGAATGGAAGCATGATCTATTGAGGAGAGTTTGTCCCAGAACCATTTTTGTTGTGGGAAGGGGTTTAGGAAGGGTGCAGCCTCCCAACTATTTAGAAAGAGTCCTTGAATTATTTCTCATAATTAATACATAAAAGTCTGAAAATATAAGTGGTACAATTTGGATGCCTAACTAAGAAAGGAAGAAAGGGAGAGATGAAGGGAGAGAAGAAAAGAAAAATAAAATCAACAACCCAAGTCTCCACCTGAAGGAAGCTTCAGCAAATCCATCTGATGGCTGCCCCTGCCTTAAAGTCTTGATGCGAGGCACCAGCATACTCTATCATTTGAACTAATTACAGGAAGGCATGGGGATCGCTGCCCATGCTGGTACACAGACTACATCACAGACAGGTAAAAGACATTTTCTTTTCTTAAATTCTTTTTGTCCCAGAGATCCTGTGAGAGTGTCCCAGGGAGTGTCAGGACCCAGCTGAGCAGTCACATCCTTTGCAAATCTTACTGGAAGCTTTAGAAACTGCCTGGTGGTCTCGTGAACTAAGTGAGAAAGTAATGATTCTTCCAAGACAAACATTCTAATTTTAAAGGAAAATTCCATAGTGTGTGTGGGTGTGAGGGGGGGTATCACCTCTTACAGTGGCACACTCACTTGTACATTTTCACTGTGCTTATATTTTAGTGGGGGCTTTAAAATAGCTATTGAAGGGTCAAGTTCAAGCACATCAGCTCATGTTCCAGGCAAACCAGTCTTCTAGGATTTTGAACAAACCTGGGTGCTGTGCAAGGCATCACCCAAGGAAAGATAGTTTGCCAATGGCATTTCTCATAGAGATATTTTTAGAAAGTATCAAAACACTCCTTGTGTTTAGTCGTTCTAAACCATTTTAAATCTATCCACAGACATTTCAAACTGGAAGCAGTTATTCAATGAATTTTAATTAAGTAACAAATAGGTTTCAAAAACTGTATGCAATATGCCTTCTCCCCCCCTCTCCTCCAATCAAGTCTTGGGTGGCATGGGGGCGAGGGCGAGGGAAGCATCCTAGAGCAGAGCTTAGGATCTGGAATAGACTGTGTTTTGGATAATGGTGCAGAAGGGAGGCTGGACTCTGTCCACAGCCAGGAGTCAGTCTCCTGCAGTGAGTCAGCAAGTGTGGAGCATTAGTAAGCATCACTGAAGGAGGCAAGTTAGGTTGGAAAGACTGCCCTCGGAAGGTGTCCAAGGATAGTAGAGCATTCCAGATAGGAAAGACAGCAGAGTTGAGAGGTGGGGGCTGCACAGAGGGCTTAGAGGTGCACAGTACTGGGACACCGGGCGCAGACAGTGTAATCTGTTGAGCAGACTTAAGACGGGAGTGTGCTAGTTTGGGTCCCCATCTGTGCAGCAGTTAATAATGGGGGTGACTCCCAGAAAGTCTTCCAACCTGTGCCCAGATGTTCCAACCTGTGCCCAGATGGTAGCTGGTAGGATAAAGGTTGGAGAGTGATCTGAAGATCAACCCAAGAGGCATGGGGCAGGGAGGTGCTAGCCTGGGATGGGAGTTCAGGCCTCTGTCTCACTTACAGGTGCCTCTCCGGGCTGGGTCTGAAGCCATGGAATGTGTGTTTGTCTGGAGGGCACAACCCCAGTCAGACTGCTGCCTGTTGCCTCTTCCTCCCCACATTTTCTGACCTTGAATTTGTGCCTGCATCTTGAAAAGAAGCACATGTCTGGCACTGTTCTCCATTACTTTCAAAGAAGGCGGGATTGCAAGGCAATTGGAAATGGGACAGAGCCCTAAACCAATGAACACTTCCAAGCTGAGACTCTGCTCCAGTGAGTTTGCGCAGACTTGTTTTCAGTAGCCTTTGTATTTGAGTTCTGATTAAGATCGTGGGTTATAAAGTTTATTGTATTTAAGGGTGATTTTCCCACCCTTTGAAATCCAGCTTTTTGTATAATGAACTAGCTTGTATCAGGTGCAGGGAAACTTTCCTAAGGCAAAGTTTCATTAAAACTTCTTCCTAAAAACAGCTTTTTTCTTTTCTTTTCTTTTATTATGAATAAAGTCACATTTTCTATCCGTGTATATCCTTATTCAAGGTCAAAAACAGCTTTTTTCAACCCAAAGGTTACTTCCTGTATGCCTTGGAAACCTGTACCAGTGCCGTTCCGGGATCATATTCTAAACATTTTACAGAGACACCAAATCTTTTTCACTAGGTGTCAAACATCAGAGGAACTCCCAGGAAGCCTTTGGTTTGTTGTTTGCTTTAAAGAGGAAGATACCTGTGTGTCTAATAGGAACTTTTCAAGCCACTGGAGCAGAACAAAAGTAAATGAAACAGTGTTACAGATGTTCTTAAAGCAACATGCAACTTCAAATGCAGGAGAGAGACACAAGACACATTTACACCAGAAGAGGTCACCTGATGTGTAGTGGCTTCTAAAAGGACTTGCCATCTTCCTAGGAAGAGAAAGGAAAGTTGTTTTCATGGCAGAAATATCCTGAAGAAAATATGCATTCTACTTATCTAGAAAAGAATTCCATTGCAGGAGAATTTAACCAACTCACAGTTGTATGATTTTTCTGGTAATTAAGGAAGTCTTTCTATTTGAGTTCTGATAAAGATTATGGGCTGTTTAGGTAAAAGAGGAAACTTTGTTACTTGTCTGATCCTGTGTTGATTCAAAAGTATAGCCTACAAAGGGCCAGGGGCTATTTAAGAAGTAAGTTGGTACTAAGGAATTCTGGGAAGGGACAGGGATAGGACAGGAGCAGTGGAAAAGCTTGTACAAAGAAACGCTTTCTGTGTGTCAGCCAATGGCTGGATGTTTGCAAGGACAAAGCCTCCTTTGGGAAGCCTGCAGACCTGTTCTGGGTGCTCCCAAAATCTTGTCTCCTTTCAGCATTGGGTTGTACTTGAAACTCCCCATTTAGAGTCAGCTTCCTGTGAAGGCCATCCTGTCAATAACGCACTATAAACCATCTGAAAGACCAGGGCTAGCCAGGTGTGATGGCTAAGGCCTATAACCCAAGAACCCAGGAGACTGAGACAGGAGGACTCTTGTGACTACAAGGCCAGCCTGGGCCACACAGTAAGACTTTGTGTCAAGAGGACAACAGCACAAGCAGGCAACAATGAAGTGCCGAAGCTGAGCATCTGGAGTGAATCTGTAAGATATGTGAGCACTTATGTGAGAAAACTCCAATGAAAGAGTTGGAGCAGACTTGCCCGAAAGGAATGACAGGGATTAAGGCTCATTCAAACATTGTATTTCTTTGAAATCTGTTAGTATTAGCACTTAGAATATAGAACCCATGGCTAGGTGTTTTGAATGTTTCACTTCATTTTGCTGTTTTGCCCAAGATACCGGTTACTTACAGACAGTGAGGTCATTCATCCAGATGCCTAGTGAACCCTACTTAGCCCAGGAAGCTCCTCTCTGTGGAGGAAGGGTGGAATAGTGAGGCATCATTCCAGAGCTACATCTGTGACATGTGACAATATCTGAATTTCAAAATATAGCCATTTCAAATAGTTCTCCAAAGTGAAACTCAGTCTTTAGGATGGATTTATTTGCATTAAGTAGTTATTCATTAAGCCAGTGCTACAGCCCTTCTGGAATGTCGAAGTAATGCCACCTAGTCTTTCTTCCATGTCCCCAAGGTGCTGAGGGACTGCACTTTTGTATAGTGTAAATATCTGTCACTGTAATATTGGCTTAATAAAATTCTGATTGGTCAGAAGCTATGTGGACAAGAAGCATCTGGGGCAACGAAACAAGAAGCATTCTGGGAAGAGGAAGAACAGAGCAGACAACAAGATTTGAAAGGAATGGAATGAGAATGCTGCACTGAGAAAAAAGGTACCAAGACACATGGCTAAACATAAATAGAAACATGAGCTAACTTAAAATATAAGAGTTAGCAAGTAATAAGCCCAAGCCATAGCTCAACAGCTTATAACTAATATAAGCCTCTGTGTGTTTCTTTGGGACTAAGTAGTTGTGGGACCAGCCAGGCAGAACAGAGAAACTTATGGCTACACCAAGGATTATGACTTCATGTTGCTCTCTAAGATGCCTCCTACAAGGTGTGTGTCAGTGGCCCCCATGTCACTGTAGTGCAAGATGGACACTTGCCCTGAGTTAAGTTCATCAAATATTGTCCTCACTCATTCTTGTTGCTGAGAAAACACCCAAATTATTGTATCTTAAGAATCAAAAGGGTTAACTAGATTATGGTGCATCGCCATGTCCAGTGAAGCCTGGGTCCTGGAAACCTGACTCGAGGGTGAGGAAGAAAAGTCAGACTCACAGACACAGAAAAGCTGGGGTCAGGTGGGCCGAGCCTGCTCAATGGAATGGCACAAACTATGAGAAAAACCTGGACATCCAGAACACCAGCATTTGTGGGTTTGTTATTTACAACTCAAGAGGAAGGGTTGGCTAGTCTCTGTGGGCGATTGTAGGTTGATCAGTCACAGGCTTTAAATATCCCAGGGGAGGCAGATGATGATGTTTGTGTTTGTACACAGTGACCAGTCACTCATACATGTACACACTGTCCACATTTATCATAGACCAGAGGAAGGAAAGCTTTGTCACCCCCTGCACGTTACCCCAAGGAAGGCTTTGATACTCTCATGGGTCTAAGGCATTGGTCCTTGACATGACTGTGTTCATGTCAATAACACATCCACTCAAGGTTTCCTCTGCTGCTCCCAGTCCATCACTTTGGAGAAATCAAGGCAGAAATTTAAAGTTCCCTGTCCACAGACAAGAGCAGAGAAATAATAAACTCAGGCATCCTGCTCTCTCCACCTTAACAGTTCAGGGCCCAGTTAGAGAACGTATGCAATCACATGCAGGGTGGGTCTCCCAACATTGGTTAACCAAGATAATCCTTTATGAACACGTCCACAGGCCACCATGATCTAGACAGTCCCTCACTGGAGCTTTCTCACTGGATGATTCTACATTACGTCTAGTTGACAATAAAAACTGACTACCACATATTGCTGAGATATTGTGATAGATATCAGTCTTTTTGTCCTTACATATTAAGATATATAGCTAAAGAGAGTGGAGGAAGGGGAGCCAGGTGATCATACCCACTACTCCCATTTAATAGACGATAAAAACAAAAACACAGACTTCCCACAGACTTGGATTTGGGTTGCCATGTTATGAAGAACACATCACTCTGCACAAGGCCATTGTTTGCATTTTTCCTGGAGGACTCATTTAAGAGAAGGAAACAGACTTCTGTTCGCAGTTGCCAGAGTTAATTCTAAATAAACATGAAGAAGAATATGCATTCTTGTTCATCACATAATGAGTTTTTTTGTTTCCTGATAAGTGGAGTTGAATTTAACTTATTTCAGGCATTGAAGCTTATGCAATTAGGTATCTTAAAGAAAAAAAAAATCACCTCACACTTTAGAAATTAGTTATATGTAAATGCCTATTTAGAATAAAAGAAAAATAATACATTGCAAGATTTTCCCCCAAGGTTATAAATACAATGAAGCAGGAAAAGCATGATCATTTTAGTAATCTTTTGTACCTTTGTAGTGTTGCAATAATTTTGTCATATTTTCTATGAAGATAATAAGATAATTTAGTCTTTGTTAAAGCATGGTTGAACAAGTTGTTTTCTTCAATAGTTTAGAAAACTTTTACTTAGCCCCATAAACTATTATAGATGTTGAACATAATTCTACCAAATATCTGGGGGGGCAAACTTCCTGCCAATATCTCTTTGAATTAGGAAAGATGTCTTAGTTAGGAAAGTGCGTTTGCTGTGTGAACGTGAGGACCTGAGTTCAATGTACCAATGTACCCAGGTACCAATGTACAACAGCAAGGTGTTTGGTGCATCCTTGACCCCGAGTATGGAGATGGAGACAGCTGGCTCTCTGGTGAGCGAGGCTAGCCTCGTTGGCCAGTTTCAGGTCAATGTGACCTGTCTCAGAAAACACGGTAGGTAAGATGGAGTGCAAAGAGATGTCAGTCTTTGCCTATCGAGATTAAAATGGTAAATTTCACCCAAACACAGCAAGTGAAGTCTTTTCGATTGATATTGTCACATAGTAGCTTCCCTGAGATGGAAAATATAAAGTGATGTTTCCAGTCTGCACAGTGACATCTCAGGGTTGTTCTCATTGTTTGGAGCAGCTGACTGTTTTTCCTAAGTACCCTTCACATGTCTGATGATACATCCCTTCCCTGCATTAGGGAAGCTCTTAGGAGTATTTGGGTGGCTGTCAGGGGACAACTTGAAAGAATCTGTTGTTTTCTTTTAAAAAGCAGGTCCCAGGTATCAAATCCACATTGTCAGACTTGGTGCAAGCACCTTTACGCACCTAGGTATCTTACCAGCCCTGGGGAATTTCTTCATGCTTTTTGCATTTTCCTCATCAAGACAACATTGAACAAGATAGCCAATGCAACATTGAACAAGATAGCTAAGTACTAATTGCTCAGTTTTCTCACTAGTAATTTTATTTTGACATACCCTCCCCCAAACCTATCTCTATTGGCTTGTTTTATGTCACTTGGCACAAGGTAGAGTCATTTGGGTAGAGGGAACTTTGCCTGAGAAAGTGAGCCCACCAGATTGGCCTCTCACAAGCTTCCAGTGCATTTCTTGATTGATGGTTGATGTGGGAGGGGTTAGTTCACTGGAGATGGTGTCACCCTTGGGTAGGTGGTTCTGGGTGCAGACTGAGCAAGCTGTGGGGAGCAAGTCATAAAATAGCACCCCTCCATGATCTTCACACTAGTTCCTGTCCCTTAGTGATGGACCATTACCTGTAAGTGTAAGTTGAAATAAACGGTTTCCTTCTCAAGATGCTTTCATCCTGGTGTTGTATCACTGCAATAAAAATTTTAACTGAGACACCCTCTTTCTAACCCTGCTCTACTAGACACTGTCCTCCTTGGTAAAAAGAGATCTCATAATGCAGAGGCAATGTCAGTGTGTGTGTATGTGTGTGTGTGTGTGTGTGTGTGTGTGTGTGTGGTGTATGGGCTTGTTGTTATGGGTATGTGTGTGTATCTAGAGGTCAGAGGTCAATGCCAGGTGTCTTTCATAATAGACTGATTGGATAATAAGCTTCATAGATCTTTATGTGCCCCCTCCCCCTGCACTGGAATTACAAGTCACCATTGTCCTATTCGGTGCTTTATCAGAATGTGGGGGCTGGGTTTCTGGTCTCATTTCCCCTCAGATGTGCTTCACAGGCAATTTTACCAACTGAGCTGTCTCCCCAGCTTATTGGTTGTATTGTGTCATTGTTTTGTTCTTGTTGGTTCTTTTTTTTAAGCGAATGTAAGTTTAATTCAAGTGTTGGGTATTGTCACAGCATCTTCATAAGTACATGTCGTTAGACTTTCTTCTCAATAGTAACTTTCCTTACTGCGCTCTCCCACACTGGATGGTTCCCTTCTTCCCTGTTAGCCCCACCCTCTGTGTTCTTGTCAAATATATTCTCTCACCCTTTCCTGCCTCCTTCAGCAGCCGTTCCCCCTGTCTCTCTGCCCTCTCTATACTTCCATAACCTACACATGCCTACACACAGACACAGATACACAGACATGCATGCACACACACATACACACACACCCCCAATGCATGTACACACCCATTCACACAGGAATACACACCCAGATATACTCATGTGTGCAATACTGTAGTCATACTCACCCACCCATGCACACACACATAGACACACACTCAATTTTAACAGCATATAAGAGAAAACATGGGAATCTGCCTTTCCAAATCTGGCTCATTTCTCTCAACATAATTCATTTCAATCTATCCAGCTTTTCAAAAACAATGTATTATTTTATTAGCTTCTCTAGTAGATTCACTAGGGATTTCACAGTGAATTCTATTCACTGTTTAGTGGTGATGGGCTTCTTAAGGATGATTTCTTATGAGCATATCATTTTCTCTGACCATGTTTTCCCCATCCTTTCCTTCTTCCCATTCACCTCTCACCTCCTGCAGGTTCTCTGTGCTCCCTTGTGTTTCATGTCAGACATACACCAAGTATTCACAAAGGATGGTCTTTTGACACTATTGTCTTTCTGAGTCTGGACTGTTTGGCTTCTTTTATTTTGTTTTTGAGGCAGAGATTGGGCTCAGGGTCAACGCACAGGTACTCTTCCTCTCCATTCCTTAGTCCTCAGGCTGGATTTGCAGCATGTGTAGCATGCAGAGCAAGGATGAAGAGCTGTGAGGTCAGGCATGTTAGGCTCTGAATTAATCCAGTCTAACCAAAGCCTATTAGTAGTTAAACTTTGCTTGGACAGGGATACCCTATGAGGCCAGGCCTCCATCGTGTCCTGGTTCATTTCTACTGAGCAAGTGAAACAAGGGAACCTCTTTCTGCTTGTGCTACCCAGAGTGACACTTTCTGATGTAGCCTTATGTGTACTGATTAAGCCCTCTGCACAAGCCTTTCCTGGGTAGCCTGTACAGCCTCCTCCTCAGTAGGTAAAACTAACAGACTGGTCTCTGCCCTGCCATGACCCCCTTACCTCATCTGTCTCTGTCTACTTCTCTGTCTTTTGTATTTTGAAAAGGGAGAGAAGTGATCAAAGAGTAAGGTCTTTTGTACAATTGGGACACATTTAAGAGGTTCTAGTTTATCTTGCTTGCCAAAGTCTGGCTTTGAAGCAAGGAGCAGCAGCCCTGCTCTGCCAGCATAGGCCCCATTGGTTGCCAAGGGCGATGTAATGTGAAGCAGGAACTCCACGGGCACAAGGTGGCTGTCACCACCTCAATCTTCTTTCCATGGCATGTTTACAAACACGCCATGCACACCCAGACAAGTGCAGATGCCACAGGCAGCACTTCAAGCCTGGCACTCTCATCATGTCCAGAAGGGGAACTTGCCAGAGTCAGCACAGACATGGAGCAGGTGGCAGTGGGGTGAGGGGGCAGATGGCTGAACAACGTGAACTCACAGTACACACTGGAAACTAATAGACATTGGGGATCACAGTTTGTTACTGCACAGGAGAGCTGGCTGAAGGGCTGGAGTGGGAGGCAGCCGTGGATGTTGGAGTCTTCAGGTCCATGTTTGTGGATGTTGGAGTCTTCAGGTCCATGTTTGTTTCCTGACACTCTGACTGGGATACATTTGGGGATATAGCCCCAGAAGTCAGTGCATTCATAAAGGGCAGCTTACTTGAACAGCAGAGGCCCTGTGACTGCAGCAAGCAGAATTCTTTCTGCAGCCCCTGAGGACTGGAGACCATGAGTTTCTTAGACTTTCTCTCCCACAGGCCTGCACCTCCTTCTCCAACTGCATTTAGAGCCTAAATGTGCAACCCGGGGACCTGGGAGGCTGGGGACCCCAGAAGTAGCATTTCAGTCTGGCTGAAGGCCACCTAACATTGTGCATGGGTGTTGATGTTTGTTGTGAATAGACTGAGGGCAGAGACCACATCTTCACCCTTAGTATCTAGGAGTGGCTGATCCCAGATGGTGGTGGAAGATCTATGGATGAGGCTCTGGTCCAGAATGGGGGCCAGCCCTGGAAGAGGAATTTTAAGGATTAAGCAATGGGGATCCATCACTCTGCTGCACAGCCCTGCAGTGATTGTGAGTAAGCTTTGTCTTTGAAACATGCTCCAATAATAAGTAATTGAAAATATGTTGTATAAAAAGCTCTGTCCCTGGGTATAAAGCAATTGGGTTCTTCCCCGAGAGAGGCATGTTTCAAACATAGGACTTAGAAGGATTTGGTCTTTCAGTCAGTAAAATTCTCAGCTCCTCCAAAGGAAGAAATTGAAAGTGGTTTCTGGATTCATTTCTGGGTGTGCATGTGTGTGTATGCACATATGTGTATGTACTTGTATGTATGAGTATATGTGTATATGTGTGTATTATTATATTCGTGTGTGTGCACATGTGTGTGTGTGTGTGCACATGTGTGTGTATGATTGTATTTTGGAGAAAAGGAGATTTAGGGTTCAGAGATGAAGTCTACCTTATTTGTAAACACACACACACACACACACACACACACACACACACACACACACACGCACGCACGCACGCACGCACGCACGCACGCACGCACGCGCATGCGCGCGCAAGCACACACAGCAGAGGATGCCGGCTCTGGCCTTGAGTAGGATGGAAGAGAGTGAACCATTGTGGATGGAATAACCAGCAGCTCTTTGAAGTTCAAAAAATACCTTGGAGAGCATTAGACTTCTTTAGGAAAAAAGAATGAAAAACAAACCACTTGATGCTGACACAAAGTCAAAGTTAGCCATTCCTTATGTGAGGAATCCAGGCAGCCTGCCTCTCAGCTTCACCTCCCAGGCTTCTTTCTTACAGAGACAAGCAAAGGTCCATGGTCCAGCACTGTACACATCACACTCGTGAGTTCAACAACTCCATCTGCATTTTTTCTCTTTACTCTCATAAAATATACACACACAGACAGCAAAATAATTTTTCTGTTTCAATGAGGGACAAAATGTTTTTGTGCAATTAGTCAACATGGAATTTTCTTTCTCCCTAAAGACATGATAAATTAGATACTTGCCTAGGAAAATATTTCTATGTTAAGATAATTTATAGGTAGAAGGTACTTTAGTGACTTTTAAAGAAACACAACCAATCATCCTCAGCTACAGAGATTTTAAACAGGACTGACCATGTTACATTTCTGTCTCTTGGTCTGGACCTTTATTCTACAAGAGCCCAAGTAGATTTGCTGATGTTATTCTGTGTCTTCATTTTCTGTTTATTGAATGAATGCTGTTGGAAAGACAAAGATGTTGAGTTCCTTGGAACTCTTGGGTTTTGTCTTCCACTTCCATTGTGTTTCCCCATGGGTCCTGGTACCCCATACAACAACTAGCCTCAATGTTTCATGTAGTCCAGGCTGGCTCAAACTTACTTTGTAGCTGAGGATGGTATTGAATTCCTGATGCTCCTGCCTTTACCTACTGAATACTGGGATTACATTTGTGAGCCACCAAGCCTTGTTGATGCAATGATACACATCAAACACCCACAAATGCTAGACAAACACATCACCTACTTAGCTGGTTCCTCCCTACTGACATGGAATTTGAAGTTAATGAATGGGTTAGCTGCCCTGAGGCTGGCCTGAAGGCCAGAGGTGTAGATTTGCAGAATTAAAGGTCATTCTAAATGATTTCTTAGGTTCCAGTCTTTACCCAAGACATTTCAGCTATGTAAAATAGTTATAGACAACCAAACATCACACATAAATCTTGAGGAGGGATCTAACCAATTCTATAGAAATGTAGAAAATGCATTGTTTATAAAAGTTGGGGCTGTGTCATTTCTGTAATCAGAGTTTCAGGTGAGTGGGCATGAATGGAGGTCCAGCATGGTTGTGTAAATTCAGACTTGACTGCTGAAATCATGTATGAGAGCAAAGAAAATAGGCCATGAGCTGCCCTTTTGTCATCTAAATAAAATGCCCTTGAAGATTATTTATTAATAAGGAAAAGGCCTATTGAAGAAGAGACTCTGAGGATGGATGACCTTGCTACCTCCAGGAAGAAAGCTCTGGATTTTCCTTTGGTTTTTCCTTTCTCCGGAAGTTTAGCTTCCGCTGACTTCAGGTGTCTTTGGTCCAAACACTGGGGGTTGGATAAGGAAGGCCAGCTGGAGAGGACGCTTGAAACTTTCCCAAACTGAACATAAGTTTTTGGTTTTCTTATGGGAAAGTCTTTTTAAATGAACATAGTGTTGTAAAATGGCGTTATAAATTTAGATGAGTGTCCTTCTCAAGGGAAGATATAGCCAAATGAGAAAGAGGTTTGGCTTTGCTGCATCTGATAGATCTGAGCTTGCAGGAGATTGAGTTTACTGGGTCAGGGGGACCCAAAGTCAACTAAACAGTTGGCCATTACACACACAAAATGGTATTTCATCATCTCAGTGAGACAGATTGTTATTACACAGTCATTTCTGTTGTATAATGCAGTTGATTATTAATTTTAAAAATGTAGATAAAACAAAACGTAGACAGGAAATGTTTGTGCTCTGAGGGGATATTGCTTTCTTATCCAAAAGTGTGGTTTCTCTCTCCAGGGCCTTCTCTCTGCTGTTGCCTTAGTGTTTTCTTGGGGGGACAGGCTCTGCTTTTGTTGCCCAGGGTATGTTAGATTTCTGAGCCCTACCACCTCCGCCTCTTTGCAGCACAAGGTCATTCGAACTGTCTCTACTTCCTCTCCCACTCTAGCCCTCTGCTTCTTCCTAACCCCTCTGCTCAAGGAAAGACTTGCCTAAGTTCTGTTTAGCCAAATGGAGGGCAGAAATCTCCATGGTGAGATTCTGGCCAGAGAAGAAGAAAGAAGACATAATTGAAGGACAAAGTCCTGCTGAACATTGGCTCTCTGTACCCTTCCTTCTCTGAAGTCTAGCTTACTCATAACTCACTGATAGAGATGTGAGAGCTTACTTCTGGTCCCAGCTTTGAACAAACCTGTCTCTGTACTTCTGTACCTCTGGTTTTCAGGACAGATGCGAGTGCTCTTTCTAGGCCAGCAAGGGCAGCCCTTATGACTGCTGACCAATGGGAGAAGGTCTCTGCTGTTGTTCTCACTCAGCTTCACATCAAGCATTACTTGTATCAAGATAAATAAAAGAGTAAAAGCAGAAACAAGCCAAGAACTCTTACAAGATGTTCATTTAAAAATTAATAAGTCAGTGCTATGCAGACTGTCCGAGAGAGAAGCCATCAACTGGAGCTGCCATGACATGCCAGGATAGCTGTGCCCTCTAGCACAATCGTGGCATTATTGTTGTGGGGATTACTAACTGCTTTATGATTCTATCTCAGGCCTTCTCCATGGCAGTGAATGTTTGACTCTATAATCCAAGTGCCATACCTGGCAAGGCCATAAGCCTTAGGAACAAAACCCATATGTGGTTAGACCAACTTTTAAATAGTTGTGTTTGCATGTATAGACTAAGTGCTGTGCCCAGATCCATCAGAGAAGCTTCTTATGAAATGAACAGTGGTGACTGCAGAAATTCTTACATGACCAGAGTGCTGCTGATAATAAATGCCTGTCCCTAAATGGGACAGCTATGGAGCCCTCTTTATGGCTTAGAGAAGATTCCAAAAGATAGCATCAGGGAAGAAGGCAGAATTCAGAGGGTGAGGAGGCAAAGCAAAAGACCTCTTGGCCTGAACAGACATTGCTCATGAACTCTCTGCACGAGACCTGAAGAGATGCCCTCAGCATTTCATCATAAATGGGAGGGGCCCTTGAAGGACTATGGTCAGTTAAGGGTTGTTTGGGAGAAGGGTGTCATTTTCTTCAGGGGTGTAGCTGATAAGTTGCTCATTCTCCAGCAAATAACCCCATTTCCAAGTTTGGGAAAGAATTCTAGTTAAGCTCAGTGAGTCATATATAAAACCAACGTTCAGTGCACTGAAGATGAGTCAAGGGAGGTCAGCCTAAGACATGTACGGCTGCAGGGCAAAGAGAGCCAAGGATTGCCAGCAAGTCAGCAAAAGCTGAGGTGAGAGGAAAGACCCCTCACAGGCTTCAGGGTGAGTGCAGGGCACTGATTGCAGGTTTCCAGTCTCTGGAATTACAGAGCAGTGAGCTTCAGTGGTTTAAACACCAAAATTTGTGATAGGTACTTTGTTATGTCAGCCCTAGAAAGCTAACCTATGCATTCCAGGCTGCTGCTCACCCTCACTGGCTGCTAAGGGTGTAGTGTGAACCAAGAATTCTCAAATGTCTTTCAGGTATTTCCTTGTGTTGTTCAGATTTTACAGATTAAGGAACTGAGAACCAGAGAGATAAGTCAGCTGGCCCAAGCCTGCATGCCTAGAATGTGACAGATCTCATGGGGTGGTTTTTGATTTGTTCACCATGAACGCAGCCGTCATTAGTACAACTTTGAAGATGAGGAAATGGAGAGCACAGGAGTGCCCTTATCTTTTTAAAGCTAAACACATTCATTTCCTGTGGCCTTTCTCTGGAGGGTATTGACCCACATATTTCCTTTGTTACTTTTTACCTTGTCTGATTAGGCTACGCACAGCTCATTTACAGAGCTCCAATCCAAGCAGGAAGCCTCGTAAAACTGTGACCCTTTGGACAGACTTGAACCATTCCACCCACTTCTAGGACCAGTCCTGAAGAATGCATGAGCTTACTGTTATTTTGTAATATAATAATAACCACTGTTTATTGAGTGCTACTAATTTTAGATCTACTAGGCCCCATAAAACATTAATTAAAAATAGCCAAAAAATGTAGAAGGTCGTTATTATTGCATTACTTTTAATGTCAAAAAAGCTGGAACTCCAAGTTCAGTCCTCGGCAAAAGCTCTTTGGATGGAAAAATGTAAGAATGTATGGGTGAATGCATTGCCTCACACACCATGCATGAAGCTGAGGGGTTTCCCTAGAGCTAAGCTGGGAGAAGCTGGTCCACTCAACTCTCTCCAGAATGAAGATGCTGTGCCAACACTAACCTGATTTTCCCATCGAATCATGAGCTATTACGAACTCTGGTTGCTGGCAAAGTACTTAGTCCCTCAGTTGAGACACTGTACCTGGAGAGGTAAATAGTTAAGTGATAAGAGAAAAAGAAAAGCAAAGCACGGGCTGAGGTGAGATTCACTTTGTGGAGTGCTGGCCTTGACTGCACAGATCCTGGCTTCCATCCTCGGCACGTAAGTTAGACATGTGGAAACCACCTGAGACCCCAGCCTCGAGACAGAGTCAGGAAGATCACAAGTCAAGGTCATCTTCCGCTATGTAGCTAGTTTGATGCCAGCTCCAACTCCATGAGACCCTGTCATAAAAAGGGAAGAAAAGAAACCCCCTCATTTCCTGTTTGACAGATTGAGAAACTCAACCCTAAAGACATCAAAACACAGAAACTTAAGAGGTTAGCTGTGAGGCCTTCATGTTAGTAGGGTAGCCAGTCTTGCCTAAGTGTGCTTAGGAAACTGAGATGGGCTGCTGGTGAAGTGGAGGTTACTTTTAGCACCCTCTAGAAACCTTCTCCATGGAGGAACTGTCAGTCTGGATGTGTCCCCAGAGCCCTAACGCTCATTGTGAGGTCTGTGAGTTTGTCTGACTGGGTTAGGCTGCAGATGCATGCCTTTAATTCTCCATACTATGACATTCATAATTTTAGAACCTGGGGGCATATAAAAGACTTCTTGAATTGGGCATTTTAGCAGAGATTTTTCAGGTGAATACACAGTAGGACAGCTCCCACAGATGTTGGCCCTTAACGCTCCTTCTGGCTCCTTCTAAAACCTCATTGCTAATTCAGCTGCGTTGGCCCTCAGGTAAGAAAAGTATTTCAGGGTTCTAAGAAAGAACAAGTCTCAGACTTCCTCCTCCCTTTCCTCCTTCCCTCCCAAGCCCCCTCTTCCCATCCCCCTTCAGCCATCATGGAGCTCCCTTCTTTCCCTGTAGGAGTATACTCTGTAAAGGCAGTCTGGGGATGTCAGCCTGCTTTAATTACTAATTAGTTGTGTGTACTTACTCAGACTTAAAGACAGCAAGCTTTCATTCTGAAATCTGATCAACGAAGAATATATAATCTTCTGACTGGGAACTAACAGTCGTGTTTTAGAAGATTGCATTTGACTCTTCTAAATGCTGGCCTCTCTGTCATGGTGTCTGAAAAACAAAGATCACAAACCATACAACAAGTAAGAAAAATTGATAGTTTGGTGGAGGGATGAGCAGCTGGTTGTGTCAAAGGCAATTGTAGGGAAATCTTAATGATGGGTGCTGGGCTCACCAGTAATTGGTGCAAAATTGTACCGTCTTCTCTCAATGTTTAAAATTTTTCATAATTAGTGCTTGGAAAATTCTGCTGTTAGGATATATGTTTTCTATATACATATATTAATAATTAAATCTTCCCAATGACTCATATTTATAATTATTGAGGAACATAGTGTTAAGATATGTTCTTCCCTGACCCAACATAGATTTTACTCTATTGGTTGTGCTCTGTACTTCTATATATTTTGGAACATTCCATGGTGACTTTGGAACATGTCAAATTCATTGCACCTACAAACAGCTGGCATTTCAGTAGATCCCAGTGGCACCTGAGAGTGTAGTCATGGTTGAATGAAAACAAAATTAAACTGTAAATTTCACTTCAGTGTCTTGTGATAATGGAGACAGGATGAGAAATAATGCAATAGTTCATACTCCCTCTTCCCATTCAAGAAATTTCACGAGCCTGTAGGTTTTATTAACCTGTGTATCTCACAGGTGTGTGTCTCTGGCCCCTGGGTTAGATGAAGTACATCACATGTTGTTTGTCAGCTCTAGTGTTTTATTGTCTGTGTGAAGCAGACAGGTTCTGGGCTCAGTTGTGTGGACAGCTGCAGAGTTACCACATCAAAGACTAGGAGAACAGCAGCCTTGGCTTGACATCTTGAAAGAGACATCTGCGGTGCAGTAGAGCCAGCAGTTGCTTCTGGGAATGACTGTGGTGTCCTCTGAAGGGGTTAAACTGTGGACATGGCCAAGGGAGGGTCAGGGAGCCAGCGTGTGGTAGGAACAGCAAGCAGCCCCACACCAATGAGAGAGCACAGCCCAACAAACAGTGGCCAGAGCTGGAGGGCAGGGGAAATGGAGGTCAGGAGATGGAGGGCAGGGGAGATGGTGGAGAATGTCACTGAGAGTTTGTTTACACTTCAGGTCATACTTGAAATTTCTGCAGGCTTTAGAAATAGAATACAGAACACTATGATGTGAGACTTATGAAGGCTTATGAAGAGACAAACAAAATCCAGGGCCACCACGCACACATCCCCTTCACATGCACAAAGTCTTATTTTAATATCCATTAGAGACTTTTTATTTTGAAATGTTCAAAATGCCTAGTTTTTGAATAGAGCCTCGACTAAGACTAAACACCTTGTATGTGTGTGGGGGGGACGATTTTGTGTGTGTGTGTGTGTGTGTGTGTGGTTGTTTGTGGTACCTGGAATGGAATCTAAGACACTCTGCAGGCTGTACACACACTACCAGGAAGCTACATTCACAGCCCCATTCTTTTTTTTTATTTACTGGCTTTTTACTTCTAAAAGTTGTATGTAAAGGTATGTTGCCTGTCTGTATGCTTGTGCATCACGTGTGTGTAGTGTAGTGCCCAGGGATGCTGGAAGAGAGTGTCAGAATTCCTAGAGGTAGATTAGAAACTGTTGTTCTCTACCATGTGGACACTGGGAATTGAACCTGGGTCCTTTGGAAGAGCAACCAGTGATCTTCATCACTGAGCCATGTCTCCAGTCCCTTTACTTTTAACTTTAAAGTCTTACTAGGCTACCTAGGCTGGGCTTTACTGGGCAGACCTTGAAATTATGTTTCTTATAAAAGCTCCACAAGCAGCTGGGATGACAAGCCTGCTTCACCAAGTTCAGCTTCCATTTGTTCTTAGCTCACTCACAGTTTTCTACAGAAGACTGCAATACATATACATATATATTATGTATATAATATATAATAGATATACCTTGTATATTTAATTCAACTAAGACTTCAGTTCACATTAGCAGAAAGTGTACACATTCTCCTTGATCCAGCATTTTGCTGTTGGTCAGATATGTGCATTGGAAGATGACAAGATGCTCAGAAATCCTTGACTATCAAACCACTCTCCTATCAAGAACATTTTAACGTCACCTATCCGGAGAGAAAGAGTTGCTTCTTGTCCATGGCCTCCGTGGCTGTGCTGGTTAGAGTTTCACCAGCTTGGTACAAGGTAGGGTCATCTGCAATGAAGGAATACCAATTGAGAAAATGCCTTCATCAGACTGTCTGTAAGCAGCTATGTGGGGGCATTTGGGCAATTCTTGACTAATAATTGAGGTGGGAGGGCCCAGCACACTGTGGGCAGTACCACTCCTGGGCAGGTGGTCCTGGGAAGGATAAGGAAGAAGCCCAAGTAAGCCACGAGGCAGCTTTCCTCCATGGTCTCTCTGCCTTAGTTCAGGCCTCTAGGTTCCTGCCTCGAATTCTTGACTGTTTTTGTGCATAAGCTGTAAGTTGAAATAAACTCCTTCCTCCCCAAGTTGTTTTTGGTCATGGCATTTATTGCAGCCATAGAAAGCAAACTAAGATAGGAGGTAAAGCTGAACAGTGTCTGACTTTTCAAAGCACCTTACATATTTTCACTTACAGTATCTACAGTTGCAAACAATCTGCTTAGAGACGTATCTTGTTTCCTGTTGTCAATCAGAGCCCATGGCTACTGTTCAGTGGAGCATCATCTACATTGTCCTATTTGATCCTGGGACAGTCTTGTAAGACAGGTGAGTCACAGTGTGTATTATTATTTAGAGCTGAGGATTTAGCTCAGAACCTCAAAGATGCTGGATACATATATATATCATTGAGCTGTACCCCTCATCCTGTATTATTATTCTGATTATATAGCTGAAGATCAGAGAATTCTCTAAACTTTTCAAAGTGACCACAAATTAGTGATTTGTGGTATTGAACTCTAGGGGATACAGATAAGTGCTTCTGGCCATTCCTTCTCCTGAAGGCTTCTCAGGAAGCTGAGTAACCATTACAATTTCCATTTCTGTGATTATGGTTGAAGCTCATTCCAGTGCAGAGGGTGACTTTTTTTTTTTTCTTTGAGAACTCTCCTAGAAATTTGCTCAAGACTATTCAATAGACTTACTGGAGTGTTGTCTGTGCTAAGAAAAGAACAGACTGGGAGTCAATGGGTTATATTAACTAAACTTAACCCTAACCCTAACCCTAACCACTCAGTGTCGGACAGTAGAGGTTCATGTCCCCTTTAGCAGTTCTCCCCAACTTAGAAAACAATAATGCCATTTTCCCCAGCTGCTCAAACAGCGGTTGGCCCTACAATTTCACACTCTGAGCCCTGCCTGCCATGGGATGGTTCGTGTAATTAATTAACTCATATCACTGCACCGGACTGGAACCTGCTATGAGCCACCTTCCAAGAAACCAGGGGAATAGTCATTGTTAGTGCAACTGCCTGCTCAGCTAACAGGACTAAATTCAGATCTGCACTCAGGAGTCTGTATACCCCCTTAGAAGCACAGAGGCGTTTTGATCCCACACTCATCAAACCTAGCAGCTGGCATCCGAGATGCCAGGAAGCCCCTGCTTTCATTCTCTTTGGCAGGGATAGGTTGTTCCTCCTGGGGCATGTCCTCAGTTGTGCACCAGCAGTAGAAAAGCAAAGCAAAGGAGCCATGCCCTCTAAAGCCATTTGAAAGGATTTTCAGTGGGGCCTGAAGTGGTAGCTTCGTTGATAAAGGACTTTCTATGTCAGTATGAGAACTTGGTTTTGGATTCCTAGTACCCACAGGGTGAAAAGGCCAGGCCTGGTAGGGGAGCTGGACCCCAGCACCGGAGTGGGGAAGACAGGAATTCTGGGACCAGACAGACTGGTACTGAGAGCTTCCGGTTCACAAAGAGACATGCTTTTAAAATAACAAAGCAGAGAGTGACAAAGACAACTTCCGGCCTTCATATACAGAGGAGAGCATGCTCACACACAGTTGTGCTTACACACATCAACACACACACACACACACATACACACACACACACACACACACACACATACACGAGTGCATGCACACACACCAGAGATTCTTAGCAGTGACTTCAGTTTAGTTTTTCCTTATGTGACCAGGTCCCTTAGTTGCTGGAAGAGAGAACAGAACACAATTGTTTGAGCCCAATTTGATAGTGTGTTGAGGACAGGAGGCAGGAGGGCAGCCTGGAGCTGATGGACACACTCATAGGACATACATGCTACAAGCTAAGAAAGATCTAGCCGAGGTAGTGTGAACACTGTGCTCACTCTAAACTCTTCTCCAAGCTTCCCAGTCACCAGGTCAGCTACTTCCTCCCTTTGTCTCTCTAAATAACGTCCGGCTTTACAAATGTCTTCATATACAGAAGCAATAGCAGAGTGGATATGTTGTAAATAGTCATGCCAGCCAGGATAGTGGCATACATCTATAATTCCAGAACTTGGAGGATGGAGGAGGGGGATCAGGAACTCAAAGGCAACCCCAATCATACACAAGTTCATGATCAACCTGAGCTACAGGAGATCTTATCTCAAGCACTCTGACCCCCAATCTAAATATCTTCAGTTCAGTGTAGACAAGTTATGTCAAGTATTTAAATAGGTTATACCATTTGGATTGTTTAAATATTTCTTTTTTCTTTTATATTTAAATAAGTTAAGTATACTGAAAGTAAGCACTTACACTTTTAAAATACCATAAACATTCACCCATACATACCTACTTTGTCTTAGATGTTTTCTGTATTTTCCCAGGATTAGCCATAACATTAACCAGTGGACATTCTGAAGTTTTCTAGTTTTCAAATGGCATTGAAACCCAGGTGAGTTAAACCAATGTCAATCCAACAGCTCTAACTTGTCAGAGCAGGATTCAATATCTTCCCAGGCTTCTCCTAATAAGAAGACATATATCAAATTTAGCATCTTTCTCTGTTTATTATCTTTAACACAATTCATAGTGGTGATTAAAAATAGCAAGGGTTTATTATTCACATCTTTTATTTTTAAAACAAGGTCTCAGAACACCACTTAGAAACAAGCGAGGGGCTAGAGAGACGGACCCATAGTTAAGAGCAACTGCTGCCCTTGCAGAGGACCAAAGTTCAATTCCCAGTCTCCACATGGCAGCTCCCAGTCATCTGTTACTCTAGTTTCAGAGATTCTGATATCCTCTTTTTACCTGTGCTGCATATATATGGCGCAGAGATGCAGCATGCAGGTGAACGCTCATTCACACAGAAGAAAACAGATCTAAAAAGAAACATCCCAAGTGAGAGTTATCACTGGAATTAGGAAATGTGTGCTGTTGATCACTGGAATCGTGATGATTAAAATGAAAGGGGGCAAACAAAAGGCAGCCAGAGCATCAGGGAGAACAGTGGGTAATGGATGAAGAAAACTCATTTCCATCCCATGGAGTCGAGTAAGTAAGAGCAAAAGAAAGGAAAAGGAACCATGCATGCGCTTTAGATGATGATGGAGGTAAACTCACATTTGAAACAGTATTTGTGTTTAGAGGATCACATGGGAAACAAGTCTGCACAGTAGTTATGGTGGTGTAGACAGTAAACAATCCATGTTTCAAGGATTCATCTCGGCAGGATAGACTTCTCTGATGAGTAAGGAAAAAAATCAACTAGATAACGTTTTTCTTGCTTTGCATATGGAACCACCAGGTACCTGCTGTGCTTTGGTCCTTGGCCCAGGCACCCGGATGGACCTGGGCACAGTAGATTCTCCTCCTGCCCTCAGATGGCATTGTGAGAAATGCGAAAGTGGCAGGCTGATAAACTCACAGCTACCCAGGCAAATAAATAGAAAACCTGGGTGATTAAAGTCACCTTCAGAAAGCTTTGGATTTGAAATCCAATTTTAAAATAACCATTCCAGATGAACAGAAGAGAAGGTTTGAAATATTTAAGTGAGTGATCAGTTTTGCAGAATGAATCACAGAGGAAGGATAGAAATGCCAAGGTCACCTCTACATGAGCTAGATTTCACACACAGAGGATGGGAAGGCAGAAAAGGGAGAGGAGACGGAAGAAAGAAAGGACAGGGAATTTGAGAATTCAGAGGATGAACACAATCATGCCCATGGCTGCCCTTGCCTCCTGCTGGGAACTGTGTGTGTAGGTTCTTAGAAACAGGATGTGATGCAGAGCACTGACTGATTAGGAGTCTGAGAGAGTTCACCAAAGCCCCTGGGAACTGCCAGGAAGTACAGAGGCCAAGGAATTAAAAGTATTTGATAGCTCAGAAGAAGCCTGATGAAGGAGGAAACAGTCTAAAGAGTCCCTCAGAAAACGTGCTGGAGACTGCAGGAGCCCGGCTCCAACCCTAGCAACTAGGAATGCTGAGACCTCCATCAGCAAAGCGGGGTTTTAAGGCTGAGCCCAGACAGAAGACATCACAGGACAGAAGAAGACGGGTCAGAGTTTTTGACAAAAGAAAAAAGACTGCTGGAAGCCAGTCCAGCTGCCTCCCTACAGCTAAGGGTTTGGGTTGACTGTGTAGGCTTTGGGTTTTCAGGGCTGGGATTGAGATAAGCAAGAGAACTGGCCCTGCCCCTTGCTCATTGCTGCAAGAGGTGAACAATTGGAGAAGAACTCACCCTGGTGGCCCCTGGCCTGACCAGTCTTGCAACTACCCAGGCCCAGAACCAGGGCTATGTGGGTCCACCCCACCTACGAGAGCACGTGAAGGGGCACATCCTGCAGACCCAAAGCTTTAGGATCTCCACAACCCAGGGCAACAGCAGGATAACCAAGCGGAGTTCCAGTGAGGGCCCAGAATGGATAGTGTAACAGAAACCAGAGGCCTCAAATATGACTCCTTACCATGAACACTTACAAGTAAAAATATACAAATAAAAGGGTTACCGCGTGACTCACTGTGTCAGACTACGGCTTCCATGACGAGACTGTTTTTTTTTTTTTTTTCCTTTTCTTTCCCTCTTTCTCATAAATAATATTTTATTTTGGTAAAGGGGGTTGCAAAGGCAAAGGGTGGATATGAAGGGACAGAAAAATTAATGGAATGGAGATACATGATGTGAAAGACACAAAAAATAAATAACAAAAAGATGTAAAGTTTGATTTCTGTATCTATAGACGCTGAGCTTTTGGCATGTTACATTGTTGCATTCACAATTGGCTGTCAGATACAGACATAGCCTGCAGCCAGTGAACAGTGAAGTCTGTTTTACCAGAACTGGTCCTGATGAGACCCTCCTCTTGGCTGGGCTTATTTCATTTCAACTCCTTTTCAGTTTGCAAAAACACGGGGTTCATAAAGCAATTGCTGTACCCACTTTACCATGACTGGCATATTTTGTAGAGGAGGCACTTATTTTAAATCACCTGAGTCCAAATTCTGCATTCAAAGTGAAAAGAACATGCAATTTCAACAGAATTTCCAAAACATTGAAAAGAAAAATGCGTCTTGCCAAGAAAATTGACCAGTCCATCTGAAGTGTGGTATCTGGCTGCTCTACAGCAAGACACACTTAAGATTCTCGTGCTCTTGGCACTGCCAGTGATGCTGAGCTGCACTAAGGCAGATTGATGCATTGTGCAAGGAAACAGGATGCAGCACAAACATTTTTATAATCTTTTAAAATCATTTTATAATTATTTTTAGTCAATATCTTAAGACCTTAAGACCTTTGTTTTGGCCAATTTTGTATTTTTGCTTTGTTTTGAACCAAACTGAATCTGGCATGTGTGGTGCTTCTTACTGCCAACTTATTAGGTTCTAGAACGGTGGTGGTTCTCCACCTTCCTAAAGCTGCAACCCTTTAATACAGTTACCCCTGTTGTAGTGACCCCCCCCAACCATAGAACTATTTTGATGTTACTTAAATAACTGTAATTTTACTGCTTTATGAATTGTAATATAAACATCTGTGGTTTTTGAGGCTCGTAGCTACCACCTGTGACAGGCTCCCTCGATCCCCTAGGGGATCGCAACCCACAGGTTGAGAGCAACTGTTCTAGAAACCCTCTGAGCGTTCCTGTGAAGAGTCATGCACATCAGGTTAATTTGAATGGGAAGGTCCATCTTAATTATAGGTAGCAGGAATCCCTGGGCTTGAGTCCTAGGCCAAATAGGACTGAGGGCTGAGCAGCAGCACGTATCTGCCTTCTTGATGGCCATGCACACAGTGTTGGCAGCTGCCTTAGCATCCTATAACCTTGACTTCCCTCAGCTGTGGACTACAATAGGCCTCCCTCCCTCGGGTTTCCTCAGTCAGGCTTTTTGCTGCTGCAACAGAACAAGGAAGTAAGAAAGCGTAAACAGTAGGGACATTTGCACTGTAGGATGATGGGCAGGTTAGCAATGAGTCCTGACTCTGTCATGTGATGTCTTCAGTTTCTGTCCTTTGGGATGTGAGGGACTTTTAGGGGCTCCAGTTACACCAGTGGACATTGTTTGCATCACAACTGAATGGGATTTTGTTGGTGGGGAGGTTGGAAATTCTAGGAGGTGGTTAGGAGGTAGACCACTGTTCCTTCAATGATCTCTTATTTTCTGGTACCTTCCTTCTTGACATTCTCTCTCTACTTCTGGCAAACACAAAGCAAGCAGGATTCCCCTGTCGTGTGCTTCTTGATGCTTTGGAACACAGACAACTGATTAAGTCACCATAGACCCAAGCCTCTGAACCATGAGGAAAAATTAATCCTTTCTCCTCTAAGGAGATTGCCTCAGGCATCTGTCAGAGAGATAATAAGGCTGCTGATACAATCTGCCCTGTGTTGATGCAACTGGGACTGTTCTGTGAGTCACAGGTAGGCACAGCCTGACTTTCCTGGCTTTTGGTTTCTGTTAGTAAAGAAAAACCTTTTCTTGGAATCCCCTCCAAGTCAGGGCTCAGTTGGGCAGAACTGGTTTCACGTGTAGTCATTTTCTCATCCAATGCAAGGTCCCCTAGTGGGATGCACTGTATGTTGGCCCTAAAACACGATGTGAGCTCTTCAAGACAAGAGAGTCCAGTGAGTTAGGAACTGAGGCAGGGAAGCAGCCTACACTATAACAATCAGGTTTATACGGAGGGAAAATTAGATTTCCCCTTGTTAGATATCGAATTGATGGGTCTCAGTCTTTTTTCTCACCCCTTGGTACATTCCTAACTGTACAGCCTGTCTGCATCTTCACCAGCTGTATTGATCAGTTTTTGATTTTACCCTCAAGCAGCCTGTGGCCACAAATTTTACTCCAGAATCCGAGAATTTGAAGCTATGTTTGTGCCTGTGAGTACCTCTACCCAAACTCTTGACAGAAACACTGTACTGTGGAATTTCATGTTCCACTGGAAGCTAGGGATGGGCTGTAGGCTGAGCAGTAAGCACATAGTAACCGCACGCGCGCGCGCACACACACACACACACACATGCGCACACATATGAACAATGTTACAGGCACCATGTCTCAGGCCCAAACTCTGAGGTCCCAGGAGGAGATAAGAGGTCCTGTATAGACTTTTCTGAACAAGTTGGGAATCATCAGCCTGAGTTCCTGCTTGGGTTTTCAGCTGGGGTTTGTCAAACCCACATGAGCTAGTGGTGTTGAGGAAATGCCGTCTGCTGCTTTCACTCCAGGAACCTCTCCATCACCACAACAGTCACCCTCTGCTTTGTAGCACATAGCACTAGGTCAGTCTCCTGATCAGGTGTTTGTTCTGTGTCCCTGTCCTGTTCTGCTTTTGTCAGTTTGACATCATCAGAGGAGAGGAAACCACAAATGAGCAAAATCACATCCCATCTTAGCCTGTGGGCAAGCCTATTGGTCATTTTCTTCATTAGTGATTGATGGGGAGGGCCCAGCTTATATGTGTGATAGCAGCCCTGGGCAGGGGGAGTCCTGGGTTCTATAAGAAAGCAGCCTGAACAAGCCAGTAAGTAGCACCTCTCCATAGCCTTTGTATCAGATGCTGCTGGGCTGGGGTGTGGAACTGTAAGCTGAAATAAACCCTTTCTTCCCCAGTTGGTTTTGGTCATGGTGTTTCAACACAGCAATAAAACCGAAGTGTTTTCCAGTTATTTCACATTGAAGGACTTTGGGTGTCATCCCCCAAGTAAGTGATTGACTCCTTCAGGTGAAAAAGATTTTCTGTCATCTCCCCACTTCCTATCTATAAATCTTATCATGTAGCATACACAAAAGTTTTTAGATGGGTATAGGCCATAGGAAAGTTACAGTTATGGAAGTGTTCTATAGAATAACACACCGCCACACTCTCTCTGTGGACCTCAGTGGGTAAAACAATGTAAACTTGGAAGTTGAGGTAACTGTGTTTTTAACAGGACAGCTTGCAGAAGATGCTCTGTCCACTCGGAACCCCTGTCTGAGCAGTTATATTTCGAAGCAGTCAACAGCATCTTTTTATCTGAGAGTTTTACCATTATTTACCCCACCAATCAGTAAAGGGACAATGTCATTTAAAGATTTTTATACCGACATAGCAGATGCAATCAGTGTTTTGAAAATATTCCCAAACAAAGTGGCAAAATGTAGTGAGGCAGAGAGTGGAGGAGATGTGGAACAATTTGTCTGGAGGGAATTGCTCCTCTGGAAACAGAAGTCGGTGGGTTCAGGAGAGCTAAGGGGACACACGGATAGATTGGTGACACAATGGCCATGAAAAAAAGAGTGAGTGTGAGGTGTCTTCAGAGGCTGCTTTTTCTCTGTCTCTCAAAACTAGGCTGTTGATGTGGCCTCTTCCTGGAAAGGACACATACCAGGAAGGTCCCAAGCTTCTTTCTTGGGGTTCACGCTCTGCAGAGCATGCTGGGATTGCTAAAGTGGGGATGAGCTCCTTTACTAAAGAGGGAGATTGCTTATTGTTGCTTTGGATTTAATCTGAAAGATGGGGGAAAACAGCAGTCCCGCAGCAGCACAGGTTTGTAGATAGGGATGATGCAGATAGGATGTGTATGCCTCTGCTCCCCGAGAAATCAGGGTATCAGGGCTGTGTGGGTGATGGGTGTTCAGCTACAAAGCCACGGACATCACGGGCGCATTGCATTCTTCTTGCTTTGAAGGACTGTGGAGTCACTGAACTCCACAGCAAAATTCATCACTGGTGATCTAGTTTCTTTCTTCTCTTGGCAAATGTTTTCAACCCTGAATTTTAGATACACACAACGTCTTGGCCCCTTCTTACCACAGTCCTCAACCTTTTTCTTGTGTTCATCAGTTCCGAAACCAGAACGCTCTCTAAATTATTTGACCAGTTTCCTCACCCTTTCATCCCAGCTGACTTCCGGTCTTTCATCCTCTTGGTCACGGGCTTTAACTAATCCTTAGATATTCTAATCTTCGTCTTGCAAGAAGCTTTAAGCTCAGTAACCCTTTCTCATCATTCATTCCGTTACCTTTATCTCTCTGTCGGGTGCAGCAGCACAGAATCAGTTTCACCTTACATTCCTTTCAAAGAGGCCCGGTAATACAGGAGTTATTTTCACAGTTAGGGAGGCAGCTTTCCATTAACGCTCCACCAGAGTATTTACAGGCTCTGGGGGGAGGTTAGAATGTATTCCTTCAGAAGAACCGATCTCAGGATACAGATGATTGCGTCCGGGCTGTTTGACTGTTTTCAAGAAACAATTTTGAACTATCAGCTATGTTCTCCATAGAATAATTATCTACATTTTTCATGGAGGAAAACAAAAAATACACGTTTTTGTTTTCTTTTTTTTGTCAGGAATGTATGTTTTAGGACTTCTTCTTCTTCTTCTTCTTCTTCTTCTTCTTCTTCTTCTTCTTCTTCTTCTTCTTCTTCTTGTTTAACTTTAGATTTGTGCCACTTTAGATTGTTTGTAAATTTTAGTTCAAAATGTCACCTTTTATTTCTAGTTTTAGCCTTGCTAGTTGATATTTACATAATATAACAAATAGAGATGTTTGTCTAAATGTTATGGCCCCGAAATTGCACTACAATAAAACTCTAGGGCTCTCCCTGAAAAGGGAAGAGGAAGCAGGCAGGAATGGTGCCATTATGAAGGTCTGGCTGGTACCCTAGCATATGCAGCAGTGTCCTGCCTTGAAAGCATGACAATGTGGAGTGAGCAATAAATAAATGTGTAACAGAACTCTTCAGAAATACTCTAAAGACGCTGCCATTCCTGTGAGGTGGGGAAGTCAGCAGAATCTGCCTGGTCCTGGGGACCTAGTAAGGGCCTTCCCAGGGGTCCAGATGAAGCCCCCTGGACCTTTCTTAGGAAGGCTCCCTATTTCCTGTCCTCCTATAGGGGAAGTGCAGCCCCAGGTGGCATCTGTATTTTCTGCCGAAAAGCAAAGATTAGTTTCTCTCAGAAAAGAGTCAAAGACTTTGTGAGCAGAAATTCAAATGAGTAGGAATGCTATGCTGGAGATACAGGAAAAGAATGCTAAGTTTAAAAGACTCAGCCTTGTGTTTGTTTTTCAAGGACTGGAAAAATATCTTCAAGTTATTTCCATGTCTTTGGTGCACAAATGACTTCACCATGGGGGTCACAGATTCTAGGTTGAGTTCAAATGCCTTTGATTTCTTGGCTTCTCTTTTTATTTGGTTGTCCCTTTGAACAAAGGTTGGATGCTTCTGGTGGTGTGACAAATGTGTTTATCCATGTGGTAGTCAGGGGACTGGAAACCTAGTCTCTGCCTATTGAATGAACAAGTTCATATTGAAAGACTCAGGCTTTGGAACCTTGCGGAAGTCAAACAGATGCATTAAAAAAAAAAAAAAAAACAGAATTGTAATGTTCTAACCTTTGACTAATAAGCTTAAATATAGTCAAAGATGACATTTTTAAAATTCATGCATTTTTAAAAATTCAGGTTGTCAGCTTTTTAAGCATTCCAGAATAGCTTCTGTGGGGCAAAGAGGCCATGACTTTGAATTCCAAGTCCCGAAGCCAAATTCTTACAAAGACCCATCATTAGTCCACCGCCCTCTGTGGTACCCAGAATGCCTCTCCAGAGACTTAGTAGAGAAACATCAAGGACCCTGAGCCTGGTGATACACTTAAAAGACTTAGTCTCACAGATCTGCTCTCTCAGCCAATCAATTTTCCCTCTGTTTATCCACCTGCATCTTATTTTCCTTTTAAGAAAAAAATCAGCTGGGAATGATGGTACATGCCTGTAATCCCAGCATTTAAGAGGCAGGGCAGCTGGATCTCTGTGAGTTTGATGTCAGCCTAATCTACAAAGCAAGTTCCAGGACAGCCAAGTCTACACAGAGAGAAATATTGTCTAAAAGAAAAAAGAAAAAAAAATCTTGAAATGAAGTGAAGTTATTGGGTCAAAGAATTCATATCTACCCAGAGATGTTGTTCAGTTTTTCCCTTCAGAGAAGTCAGGAGGATGGTGTAAATTATCCCCTGAGTCAGCCTGGAATGGTTGTGACCATCACTGTCTATCAGCAAATGTGATCAAGGCTTCCCTTCAATTCTAAGCGCTGTGTGAGGCAGACTTGGGGTCCCAGAGCCTGGGAGGCTGATGAGGCAGGAGAATCCCCCAAATGTTAGGTCAGTTTGGGATGCATAGTAAGACACTGCATCATGAGAAAAAAAGCTTTTCTCCCGTCACTTAGAGTCCATTTCTATATTCACACTATTTATAAGAGTTCTTTTTGTCTGTTACTCTTTAGAAATGACTGATATTAAATTACTTAGGGCTGTACATGCATACAGGACACAATGGTTATCACTGTCTGTTTTGTTTGTAACTAATGTGTGTGCTAAACCGGTGTAGTAATTAACGTTAGTGCTGACTTTTATTCTGCATAGATACCGATGTTAATGTTTAATCAAATCTAGTCTTTCTCTTAATCAGTTCCTTTCGTGACTTGATAGCTTCAGATTTGTCATTTTTAAAGACATTAAAAATTACCTAATTTGTGATTTTTAAAAATAGATGCTAACACAGAATAGCACCTAAGAAAACTGACCCACACAAATGTGAGTTTAAATACACTATAATTTTAAAGGTGAGTTGAAGCTTATTTGCTCATAAATAAAGTTGGGTTTAATTTCTCCCTATTCCTATGAGAGTATCATAGGGCTAAGGTATAAAATGCTACGTGCAGAATACTGTGGGACCTGGCTAATTAAAGTTCAGTCTTATAAAATGATTCATTTAAAAATGATTCATCATTATTGTTTTGATTGTGTTAATATATGTATTGGGGTGTCTACACACAAGGGCAGTGCCCACTGAGGCCAGAGGCTGGGGTTTCAGAGGTCTGTGAGCTGCTCAGTGTAGATGCTGTGAACTGAACTGAGCTCCTCTGCAATAGCAGTACAAACTTTTAACCTCCAAGCCATTTCTCCAGACCCCAATTCACCACTTTCATCCTTCATATTTAGATTTCTTAATTAACCTAGAAGAGATAAATATTTTCAATGATAAGCCAGAAGCATCTTTCTTTAAACTGGTTTTAAGTGTTGAGAGTTTCAAATATTTATGTAATGAATTCTAGTCATTATCATTGAGATATCTTTCTAATTGTAAAATTCTTTCTTGTACGTGTTTCTCTGGCAGGACACTTTACTTTTCAGAATAGAGTCCTGGCTCCTGACCTCAACACAAATGGACTTTTCAGGCTTCTTATGCTTCATGTTGCTCACACTCCCAGTTTACCTTGTTATATACAGTTCTTTACTTTCCTTGGTGGGATTTTCTCTTTGTCACTCTTGTGTATGAGCAGGTATCATTTTGTTTTATTTCCTTCCTGGAATCTTTCCTTTCCTCCCTCAAACATGATGAAATTATCATAAAAGGCCCACATTAAGAATGGCCTTCCTGGTTGACTACTCAGTGCCCCTCATCTGAGGCCAAGCTACCAGCTCCTTCCCAGGTCTCCAGGAATATTCACAATGTTCTAGTACTTAAAATACAGGGACACCACTACTTTCCACTAGATCTTAGAAAACCTGTTGGAAACATTCATTTATGCTTGTAAGTCTTACCTCCCAAGTGACAGACTAGACTAAAATGAGAACACATTTAATGGCAGTACAGTGAACACAACATTCAGCTGAGAGTGGCTTTTTCTGTAAAAACACATGTGTGTTAATGGAATTGTGTAATTGTTTCCTCCAAACTGAAAAAAAATCTCCCCAGGAGGGTAAGGGAGAATTATGGAATGCAGGAAGGAAACAACAAACTAGTCACAGAAAATCCCTGAAACCAATAGATTCATAAGGTCCCTCCCTAAAGTGATGGAAACATCAACATCTGCTGGGGAGGAAAGCCACAGCCAAGGTCCCTGAAAGAGATCCTGTGATGTGTTGAGTTGCTTGTAAGTCATCCAAAGAGCTCCATCTGAGTGATGCAGCTGTTTTGGAGTCACTTGTACTTCTGTAAGTGACCCTTAAACTCATGGATCCTCTATGTTGGACTTAATGAAACCATTATGTTGGTCTCTTGTTGGTTCTATATCTGAAGCAAGCAGATGTTCATTCATGTCTCCTCAGGAAGATTCACACAACTATATCTCTTTCCTTATCCCCCTGCCCCTATCTTTCATACATAAATGCATATAATTTTCTATATATAGCGTGGCTCACGACATGAAACTTTGCAAGGTTATGCTTGACTGCTTCAGAAAAGCTTTGAAAAGCCAAGGACTTAACACTTTCAGTAAATGCTGTACCAGATGAAATCCTTGAGTCACAGGAACTTTCAGATCTGGAAGAACAGACAGCAAGTTATAGACGTACTGTGGACTGGCTACCTTGTGTTCCAATGGCTGCATCCTTCCATTACAGGATACTGAACACTTTTGGAAACCCTCTGGAAAATCTGGTCGCATTAACATTGGATGCAAGAATTATGGGGCCTTGGAGAGTTGTATCAAGGCTTCAGAAAGCTACTGAGACTGGAGAATGTATAACTGGATGTCTGAGACCCTGCCTGGAACCCCTGTGCACACAGCTGGGAAAGTGAAGCCCAAGTTGAATTGGAGATGTTGAAGTCCCAGGAGCGTGGAGTTGTGTGTGTCTACTGGAGAAAGCTGCAGTGAAGCTAGCCCAAGAGAGAGGCCTCACAAAGGTGAAAGATAAAGAAGACAGATGATGTAACTAAAAGCTCAAATGCTAGATGTGGAGTTTGCCATCTGCCCTTTGGGTTTTGTTTGGTCTCATCTTCTTTCCTGTATCTTTGTTCCTCGATTAGGATTCTGTGTTGAGTCTCAGAAGAGGCTCTGGGCTTTAAACAAGATAGGAACGTAAGTATCTGAGGGTGTTTGAGGTTGGATTGAATGTGTTTGACAATATGTGATGGCCAGGGGTGAGATGTTACAAACTTTGTTAAAACACAGACTTTTGGATGCTTCCCTTGGGTCCTCCTATCTTTTTATTTCTAATATCTTTTTAGTCACTGTCAATACCATAGACCCAGAGTCCCTGCTCTGAGACCCACTAAGAAGGGCCCAATTTTGTGGGTTCAGTTCTGTGGTTTGCTTCTATATCTCTAAGCAAGGCTCTTAGGTCCTAAGCCGTGGTCATATCATTTTAAAATGTGCTTCAGAATTAAGTTACAGAGTTAAGTTGCAATCAAATTTCTAAGAGTCATTCCTACACAAGATTGCTTCCTCTCATTCCCTGAGGAAATGTTACAGGGTTATACACATCGATCCTTCCTTTCCCCTTTCCATTCGTTCTAGACACATCTACTATACTTCTCATGTGTCAATGTGTTGAAGGTTAAGAGTGTATGCCTCAGAACCAAGAGCCAGAAAAGAAGGAATAACATACCTCAGACTCTGAGTCCATCAACCACTCACAATAGCCTTTCTAGTTCAGGCTGGCTGGTTCCAGTTTCAAATACTACTTATTCAAACACAGGCCTCCACTTCAAAACAGCTCTGAGGCCCTGACTGCTTCCTGCTTTATCTCCTCATGTGGCAGCCATAATGCTCAAGGTTTTCTCCAGTCTGATGCTATTCTATCTCCCCATCAAAGGCACAAAGGAACCCTATCTCGGCTTTATTAAGCATCCTTTCAACAGGCCCTGTGCTTGGGAAAGCATGGAGCTCAGCTCTGTCAATACCCTCAGCCAGGAACTTGACCATTAGCAAAATGATTCGCACAAAGAGAAGCCTCAGGAGCTTGAACAATCTCTGATGAGAGATTTCTCTTAATTTTAAGTGGATTCATTACATGCGTAAAAGCCTGAATTGTGCAAACGTTTTCCTTCAAGGTTGAAAGAAAATTCCAATTTTGCTAGATGACTCTGCCATCTACATTGCAGGATGAGTTATCTATCTTTGACTCTGTTTCTCTTGACAATGAAGGGTTGTGTTCATTCTCACCTCACTTAGGTTCTAACATTGAGTCTCAAGTCTGAGTCGTACCCAGGGCACTGAAAGCCAAGTATCCCTGTGTGATGTAACACCGCCAAAGGCCAGCTAGGTCAACAGCACTCACTGGCATGACATCTACCAGGCTCTGCCAAGAAAAGCCAGAGAAAGCCCTTCACTATCCTGGCACAGCACCTTGGAAATTTCTGAAAGCCAGGTGGGCTCTGCCTGTCACTCCTGGAGACTTATTTCACTCCATGCCTGGAAAACTTAATTACTCCCAATTGGTTTCACTTTCTGAAAGCCTTTCTCCTCCGGTTTCTGGCAATCCTATCCCCACTCGGCAGCTGGGCAGGGGGCTGAGTAAGTCTAGGATGCTGTCATTGATAGATGAGGGGGCTTCTGTGCCACTGACTGCACACCCTTCACTTTGACGTTCCATTTCTTTCCATCAAAGAAGAAAGCAAGCCATGGAGAACACGAAGAGAAAAACCCTTTGTAGCTCATCTGACATAAGATGGGTTACCCAGGCCCCCCCCCCAGAGGCATGAGTAGTCGAAATGAGACCAGGAAATTAGGATCACGTAGACCTTTGTGTCTACAACTGCATAGCCAAGGCTTACCAGAGGAATTGTAGGATGTGCTGCATCCAGATGAAGATGTTCTGCTTTATGTGGAAGGATGGGTTCTGCTCCCTCGAAATCAGTGTATCCATCTGCACCCACTCTCTCTGCTCAATGAAACAACAATAATCTTCCTACGACTGAAACGTGCGTGGTTCTGCCATATCTCTCAAGTTTGGTTCAGATGCTTCTGTGTCAATCAGTTCAGCTTCTCCTCTCCATCCTTTCCAAAGTGAGTCACCCCTCCCCTCTAGGAGCTGGTACTCAAACCTGCCTGGGCTACTTCCCCTGTTATAAGCCTTTCATTTTGGGGGGCAGTACTGCAATAACATCCTCATCTATGACTCTCCCAGACCCAGCTTCAGACAGGCACAGCGTGTTGGAGGCAAAGGAAAGAGCTAGAGAGATAAAGTAACAGCATGAAGAAGAATGGGGCCTCAGGCTCCTCTGTGTTGGAGCCTCTGAGAGAGCCCCATACACCTACCTGTCATTTTTCTGTGGCACAAATGCAGGACTAGTTCTTAAGAGTATAGTGCAGATGAAAGTTTCCAGCAGCATCAATGTGCCTGGATCTGTGTCCTCCCACCCTGAGGCAGTTACATGTCTTGAACCAGAATCTAAAGGGCACCGCAGGGGTCAATAGAAAAAATAAAACAAGAATAAGACATGCGATTAAAATCTTCTGTCCTTCTAAAATTCTGTCTGATTTTCTTTCCCAAGTGTTTTCTTTATTCCCCATAAAAAGAAAATATCTTTAGTCACTGTATGTTGGTAGCAGCAGCATTTTTACACTTAATTTTATCAAGTTCTACACAGATAGATACAGGCAGCACTGTCTTTTCTGAACAGGGAGACAGAGGGAAGGACAAGGAGACAGAGGGAAAGAGAAAGAAGATCTGGCTGCTGTCTGAGCATCCCAGCGCTACACGGGGAGAATTCATGTCTTTAGAGGAGCCACCCAGACACCCTGAGTTCCATCCCCAGAAGCCACAGAATAAAGTCAGGTTCAAGAGTGCATTCTTATAGTCTTAGCCCTGGGCAGCTGGCCACTCTGTCCATTGAGAAATCCTGTCTCAAAAACCAAGATGGATGGCACCTGAGAACAACATCACACACACACACACACACACACACACACACACACACACACACACACACAGAGAGAGAGAGAGAGAGAGAGAGAGAGAGAGAGAGAGAGAGAGAAAATAAACAGAAATCCAGGGATACAAAGCTTAGGGAATCCCAGCCTTCATGGTGTGTAAACCTAGGATTTCCCATTCAAATCCAGCTTGTCTTTTGAAAACCACCCATCTCTTTGCCTGCAATCAACTTTGAGCACAACTGGTTCCTTTTCATTCATTGACAGAACAGGCTATCAATGTGAATGCCACATTTTCCTGTGATGTCTAAGATGAGAAAAAACCAGAGGGTCACCAGATTAGCCATATGGTGGCTGAGACACATGGAAGGCAACAGAAGACCTGGTTGCCAGTAATCGTGACTAACAGATTCAGGAAGGACCGTGCATGCCTCTTTGCCATTTACTGAGGCCTAAGTGAAAAGTGACTCTGAATCATCAGGGGAAATTAATGGCATTTAAATCAATTCTTCTAAGATGTGAGCCAGGCATCTCTGGATGGCGGCTGGGGATTTTGTACCCCACAATAATTAGCCTGTAAACTTCTCTGATGAGGCTGCAAATAGCTTACATGAATACAGTCTCAGTTCAATTTGGAACAAAATTACCACTTACAGTCTGCTGGCTTCCGCCCGCCCGACACTGGGCTGCAGACAAGTGTCTTTGTTCACTGATCTATTGCTTTGCTCATTCACTCATTCAGGCAATCATTTGTTCACCTACGACACCTCATAAAGCCACACTTTCCTTTGCTATTTAAGGATTAGATAATACAGAGCCAGGTCCATGCCGAGTTCAAGCCTATGGATGGGCAGCTCTCCCCTATTGAGAGACTAGATAGGGCAGAACTTCTGCATCCCCTTCTTTGGGCTATTTCACCTTTTGAAAATAAAGGAAGGAAAATATTTGAGAGTGAGTAAGTCCCATTTTGCTTTTAAAAGTAAAATTTCACTACCTGTCTTAATGAACTGCTATAAAACAATTAGTGTACATATAATAATAACTCAATAACTATATTTAAAAACAAGAATATTACATAGCATGTAATGTCCTCATAGTCCAAGGCTTTGTTTTGGTTTTCAGCATTTTAAAAAGCTTTATTTATTTATTTATTTATTTATTTATTTATCTATGTGTGTGTGTATCTATATGAGTTTATGTACACAATGTATGTGCAGTGATGGGGGTGGGGGCAGATGAGGGCAACAAATCCCTTGGAACTGAAGTTACAGTTTTGAGCTGCACAATGCAGGTGCTGGGAATAGAAATCTGGTCTTTTTTGGAAGCACAGAAAGTGCTATTGGCCACTAAGCCATTTCTCTAGCCCGCTTTTAATAATTTTTTAATTCTAACTTTTTTAGGGTAGAATTTGGGAGAAGTTTTTAAAAACACATTATTGAAAAAATAGTGAAATCGTATCTAACTGCCTGCTCATCCTGTTGTGCACTTGGCAGTAGCTTTGATAACTTCTATAGCTCAGTCTTATCTGAGAACATCAGTTCAGTCTCCACCCTGCTGTGCACACCTGTAGAAGTATTGTGTATAGAAATGGGTGGCGGTAGGGAGGTGACTCAGTGATTAGCATCCTTTTCCAGAGGGCCCCAAATTCTGTTCCTAAGATTCTTGCCTTGTGGCTCAGAGCTGCCAGTTGCTCTGGTTCTGAGGATACACAGCCCTCTTTTGGTCTCTGCAGGTGCTACACCACACACATGTGACATCCGCTCACACAGACATGCCTACACCATAAACAAATGGTGAGGATGAGCTAGAGCGTAACTCGAGGCTAGAGTTACTAACCTACCATGAATGCCTCAAGTCCTGGGTTAGACCCTCAGCAGGACTAGACTAGGCATGGAGGCCAGAGGTGAAGACGGGAATCAGGAGTTCAAGACCATTCTTGGTTACACAGTGTGTCTGAGGCCAGCCTGCCCTATTTGAGACTTGGCTGGGTTTTTTGTTTGTTTGTTTATGGGGAAAGCAGCACCAATGCCTGAGCTCCCTGCAGCCTGTCCTGTGGGTGGTTCCTGTGGATCTCTGAGGCAGATCACAGGCCTCTGGAGCAATAGCACACACTGCCATGTGACAGTCCCTGTGTCCAGACATTTTCAGCAGGTCATTACATCCTCACCGTATCTATGTGATCAGCTTTGTATTACAGAATAAAGAAAAAAAAAAATAGCTGCAGGTCCATGTCCACACCCTGCCCTCTCCATGCCACGGGCTGTCTCCGCAGGTGACTCGGCATTTGGGAGCCCATTATAGTGAGAAGAGAAGCCATGGCTTCTGAGACCACACTCCGGCCCCACAGGAGATGCTCAGACTCCACATTCACCCATGCAAACCGGAAGTGATGCATGCTTCTCTTAGCTCAGCTCCAAAATACTTCTCACTCTCTCTTTTGAACTACTTTTGTTCTGATTTGATACTGCAGCAGGTTTTTGGCCACTTCGGTTTTATGAATTGATTTCAGGAGCACATTCATAAATAATATGCACTAAAGAACGTGACTTAATTTCCAGCTCAGTAATCAAGCCCTGGGGATCCAAAACATGAAGGAAGTCAATAACAAAGCAATGGAAACACAAAACAAAATCACCAAACTAGGCCCAGTTATTTCATTTTTTTTTTTTGCAGAAATATGTGTTTTTATTTTTTCAAACAATAGCCCTTTAAAACTTACATTTATTTGCTCATTTTTGAAATGCTCTGCATGCACCTGCCACAGCTTGCATGTGGGATAGAGGATGGCATGGCAGTGTCTGCTGTCTCCTCCCACCACACAGGGCAGGGGTTTGAACTCAGGTTGTTAGGTTTGTTGGCAATCATCTTTATGAGCGGGACCACATTCCAGCCACCAAAATAGATTTTGTCATTAAATTCTAGATAAATTGAAAAGAACTAGAAATGCATAAGAAAGAAAACTTACCCATGATACATTGTAACAAGCTTGGTACACTGGTGTGTGTAGCTAGGAGCAAATGATACTTTGTGGCTGTGCACAGATTTTTACTTACCTTCCAGAGTCTGGAGTCTGAGATGGATTTCACCAGCTAAAGTCATGGCTAGGCTTCACAACTTCTGGATATGTAAGGGTACAATCTATTCCTTAGTCTTTCTGACTTGGTCCAGAGGATACCTGCATTGTTAGCCTTAGGGCACCTTCCATTTTCAGACCTAGCAAAGCTCAGCTCACTGCTTTTCACAGCAGTTCTCTGACTATGCCCATCATCAGACTCCCCAGGCTCCTCCTCCCATTGTCCGTTCTGGGTAATCTTACTATCTTTAAGAACATGGGCTCCTTATGGTCCTAAGTTTTTCCACAGTTTTAACTCTTACTCACCAGGTGTCAGGCTTTGACTGTGAAATGGTCCCATAGATACATGTTTGACACTTGGCCCCTATTTGGTGGTGATGCTTCGGAACGTTGTGAAATCTTTCAGAGATGAAGGAAGTGGCTCAGTGGGTCGCTGGGGGTTTCCTGACTGCAATGTGACCAATCACTGAATGCTTCTGCAGCTATACTCACAACAACATGAGAAACAGCCAGGACAGCACGTAAACTACGATATTCATCATGTTTGAGGATCATATGTAGACATGCTTGGGGGGGCATTCTTCTGTCTGCTACACATAGAGAATTAAGAAACGTGGGTAAAGTGAGTCATCTTGACAACTGGGTGCTCAGGGCTTGAGGGTCTTTGATCTATGGGCCTCGTCATGGAGAGTTCAGCATAGCCCTGGGAGTCCAGTGTTAGCCTTGGGAATAAAGGAAAATGGCAGCTGCTTTAATTTAATCTCTGGGTTTTATTATTTTCTTGTGGACTCTTGTAGGGAGCATTGTACCGCGCCCTAAAGATGGCGCCGGTTTCCGCCTTCAGCCCTCCCAAGGGCTAGTGCTCTTGGGAGTAAACAACTCCTTTTTTGGCTGTAGGCGAGGATGATGGCTTGCTTCCTGCGTCCTAGGACCTATGGGCAATGTCCACGTAGCTTACTGGGGTTGGAGGCCCAGAGGGTATTTAGCCACGAGCGGGCTTCCCCCCGGGGTCGGAAGTCAGAAGTTAGAAGATTGTCAACAGGTCCTGAATAAACGGCTGGAGAGAAGAATCCTGACTCGCGTTCTTCCTTGCTGGCGAGGTTGGGCGCGACAACTGGTGGCCCGTACGGGGAATCATCGGAGAATCACATCGGAGAATCTCTTCGGGGAATCGCTCCGACGGACGACGGGATCCAGAACTCTCCACCGTCAGGGGGTATACCGGTAAGTCCCAGGTAATTGGGATCCGCGGTCATAGCGGGCAGAGCTCTGTCTGTAGAGAAAGACAGAGGAGAGGGAGCTTGCTGACGAGCAAGTGTAACCTCT